>APFE031048343.1:18111-57849 GCA_000404065.3 Pinus taeda | reverse complement strand
TCATTTGAATTTTATTATAATAATATAAACTCCTAATAATATCAAACCTATGATTAATACTATAAACCTGAGGAATTTATATCATAAACCTAATGGATTATAAACTCAAAGAATCTATATTAAACACTCGTTAATATTATAAACCCTATCAATAATATTATATGCTAAGAATATGAACCCTTAGATTAGTAAACCCAAGGGATTGATAATATAAACCTAAGGAACAAATAAAAACAAGGGATTAATACTAAAAAACCAAAAGGATTAATAGTATAACCCAAGGTATATAAAACTGATGCAGGGATACCCTGCACATATCCACAATATGCATAAAAATGAATAAACACATTAGTCTCGAGTATTGAACTCTAAAAGGAGTTAGAACCTCACCCACAAATGCTTAAGGCCCTCTTTTATTAGTTCCTTTAGATCAGAACCCAATCACCCTACTAAAAACTCCTATTGGAACTTTAATCAACATTTGGGTCTCCATATAAGAATTTTTTGAAGTCTTTCATTAAAATTTCCTATCGGTGCCTTAAAACCCTTCATAACCTTTGTTTATGACTCTTAACCCGATATGTATAACCTTTTCCTTTATGAACCATTTGTTATATATAGTTAACACATGAAAACCCTTTAGCGGCTTTATTTCCCTTATCACCCATTTACAAAGGAAAATACATGTAAACCATACTTTTTCCACTTTTGGTACGGTCTTGGCACACTTAACGAGGATCACCTTTATCGCTATCGTAACTTTCCGTTCCCATGGTCATTTTAACACATGACTCCATCTCCTCTGATACGTGATTAACATAATGGACATCAATTCATATAAGTTGCGCTTAATAAATCTTTGGGTCCACTCTTATCGCATACCCAATACTCTTTACCCCGATGAAAATACACTGAGAAATCGTGCAAAAACACTTAGCGGATCCATAAAGCGGACTTGAAAACCTATAAAAGTCACCCTATACCCTTATCGGGTCCAGAAGTTTGGTCAGATCGGTGCTTTGGAGCGAATGGGGTCCGACCATTGAAAAGACTGATTGTGATAATGTGATGCATCATGGATCGTCATATCGAGAGTCCAAATCAACAGTCGAGATGCGATCAGTGATCCCATATTAGGGAGGTCAAGGACTAACAATTTATGAATGTTGCGATAGTGCGATGTGGCGGAACGTCGATTCACTGATAGGGATAAATCGACGATCGGAGGAATCAGAAGTTGGGTGTTCGCAATTGGAGCTGCAAAAAGGTCAGAAGAGCGAACTTGATCATCTTTATAGATGCGGGTGTGTGAATTTTGAAGTCTGAACTAAGGGTTCAGAGTGGGTTTTCATGGTTTTCCTATGTATTTCCCGTATTCCAATAGATAAATGGTTAAAGGGGTTTTAAGAATTAAAGGCCTATATGTAATGCTTCCAATAGTATAAAAGCCCTGATAAAGTTATATGGCTCTGACTTAATGTAAGTCCATATTTTAAAGGCTCAAGGCCTAAAGAAATGCTTTCGATAGGCTTAGTGGGCCATAACCCACAGGCCTCAAGATTGATATTTTTTTAAAGAAAGGGATTTTGGTTAACCCCCAAGATCTCTTTTCATCTAAAACCTAAGATAAGCAAAAGGGACTAATATTATAAACCCAAGGAACTAATAAACCCAATGGTTTAATATTATAAACCCAAGGAATTATTGAACCCAATGGACAAATATTAAAAACCTAAGGGATCAAGAAGTGCAAGGGATTGATATTACAAATAAAAGAGAATAATAAAGATGACCATGATTGATATTATAAACCCAAGTTAATTATAAACCGAAAGGATTAATACTAAAACCCCAAGGGATTATGAACCTAAGGAAATAATATTAAACCCAAGGGACTAATATTATAAACCCAACATTGGTAAACCCTAATATAAATATTAGAAAGACTAAAATAAACATGGTTTATTTTCATGGTGAGACAATCCTTATCACGATGTGACACAATGGTTGACCATGATCGATATTATAAACCTAAGGGAATAATAAACCCGAGGGATTGATATTACAAAGATGACCATGATTGATATTATAAACCCAAGTTAATAATAAACACAAAGGATTAATAGTAAAACCCCAAGGGATTATGAACCCAAGGAAATAATATTAAACCCAAGGGACTAATATTATAAACCCAACATTGTTAAACCCAAATATAAACACTACAAACACTAAAATAAACATGGTTTATCTTCATGGTGAGTCAATCTTTTTCAAAATGCGGCATTTAACCAAGGGACTAACATTATAAAACCAACATTGGTAAACCCAAATATAAATAATACAAATGATAAAATAAACATAGTTTATTTTGACGCTTAGAAAATTCCTGTCACAATGCAACATTCAACCATGGTTGATGATGTTTGGCTATGATTGACAATGGTTTACCAAGATTTATATTATTAACCAAAGGGAATAATAAACTCAAGGGATTGCTATTATAAACCTAAATGAATAATAAACCCAAGGGATAAATACTAAAACCCAAGGGATTATGGAGGCAAGCAAATAATATTAAACCCATGGGACTAATATTATAAACTTCACATCGAGTAAAGACAAATATCAATACTACAAACACTAATTATAAACCCAAATGAATAATAAACCGAAGGGAGTAATACTAAAACCCCAAGGGAACAATATTAAGCCCAAGGGACTAATATTATAAAGCCAATATTCCTAAACCCAAATATAAACATTACAAACACTAAATTAAACATGTTTTATTTTCATGGTGAGACAATCTTTGTCAAAATGTGACATTCAAGCATTGGACTAATATTATAAACCCAACATTGGTAAACCCAAATATAAATACTACAAACACTAAAATAAACATGGTTTATTTTGATGGTGAGACAATTCTTGTCATAATGCGACATTCAACCATGATTGACCATGTTTGGCTATGATTGAAAATGGTTTACAATGATTGATATTATAAACCAAATGGAATAATGAACCCAAGGGATTGATATTATAAACTGAAATGAACAATAAATCCAAGGGATTAATACTAAAACCCCAATGAACAATAAATGCAAGGGATTAATACTAAAACCCCAAGGGATTATGAACCTAATGAAATAATATTAAACCGAAGCACCTAATACTATAGACCCAACAATCGTAAACCCAAATGTAAACACTACAAACATCAAAATAAACATGATTTATTTTGACGGTGAGACAATCCTTGTCAGAATGTGAGAATCAACCATGGTCAAAAACCTAAGGGAATAATAAACCCAAGGGATTGATATTATAAGCACAAAGAAATAATAAAACTAAGGGATTAATACTAAAACCCCGAGGGATTATGAACTGAAGGGAATAATATTAAACCCATAGGACTAATATTACAAACCCAATATTGATAAACCCAAATATAAATACTACGAACACTAAAATAAACATGGTTTATTTTGATGGTGAGACAATCCTTGTCACAATGCAACATTCAAACATGGTTGACCATGGTTGGCTATGATTGACAATGATTGACAATGGTTGACCATGATTGATATTATAAACCTAAGGGAATAGTAAGACTAACTTATTTACATTATAAAACCCCAAGGGGTTATGAACCTAAGGGATTAGTACTGGAACCCCAAGGGGTTATGAACCCAAGGGAATAATATTAAACCCTAGGGATTGATATAATAAACCCAAACGAATAATAAACCTAGGGGATTATTATTTATTTTCATGGTGAGACAATCCTTGTCACAATGTGACATTCAAGCATGGTTAGCTATGATTGACACTGGTTTACCATGATCGATATTATAAACCTAAGGGAATAATAAACCCAAGGGATTAATACTAAAACCCCAAGGGATTATTATTTATTTTCATGGTGAGACAATCCTTGTCACAATGTGAGATTGAAGCATGGTTGGCTATCATTGACAATGGTTTACCAGGATTGATATTATAAACCTAAGGGAATAATAACCCTTGGGATTAATATGAGAAACCCAAAGAAATAATAAAATGAAGGGATTAATACTAAGACCTCAAGGGATTATGAATCCAAGGGAATAATATTAAATCCAAGGGACTTATATTATGAACATTAAGATAAACATGATCGACCATCATTGATTTACATATTGAGACAATTCCTATCACAATTATATGTTGGGCCATGGTCGACATTATAATAAACCATGTTTGACTCGGGAATAATAAACCCAAGCGATTGATATTATAAACCCAAGGGATTAATACTAAAACCCCGAAGGATTATGAAGCTGAGGCAATATTATTAAAAAAAGGGACTAATAATATAAACCCAAGGGAATAATGAACCCAAGGGATTGATATAATAAACCCAAAGGAATAATAAACACGAGGGATTAACACTAAACCTCAAGGGATTATGAACCCAAAGAATTATTAATATTAAGAAGTTGAAGAACGAAGAAAACCGATAATTTGATATTATAAACCATTGGGAATTAATAAACCCAAGGGAAAAATATTAGAAACCAAAGGGATCAAAAATGGCAAGGGATTAATAGAAATTAATTTTTTAAACCCAAGGAAATAGTAAACCAAACCTAAGCCTTAAATCCATGGCATCAATATATAAACATAAATAATGCTATAACACAAAAAAAATAATAAAAAACATAAACGAAAACCAATATAGGAAGCACATTGCAAACCATAAAGCACTAAAACATGATAAATCATCATTACATTAATAATAAGACATTTATATCACTACATTATAAACAATAAATAGAATTTAAGCCATAAATACATTGATATCAATACATGAATGTATCAATAGTACAAATCTCAATAATATTGATATAAACACGTAGAACATGAAATCCCAACAATAATATTATAAATGTAAACCCTGAATAAAACCCCAAACCCACAGAGGAAACAATGAAAATAGCATAAAGTCAAAGTAAAAAAGGCACGAGAGGAGAAGTGAGGCATTGACACATACTAACTGTTGGATCTCAGTGATCAATGGTCCAAATTAAACAACAGAGTAACTTAAAGGAACTATCAGAATCGTCTGATGGAGCAGATCGATGGTCATCCCATAGAGAAGAGCGTAGGAGTTAACATGGTAAAAAGGTGGGTTTATAACCTCGAGTGGTATTTCAGGCGGGAAAGCAGTGGTAAGCGGTATCGAGAGTTTTGGTTCCGATTCCACAAATCAGAGGACACGTAGCAGCGAAAAAGTGTGGGGAAACTGCTTTATTGGGTGGTTAACCCCATGTGACTTGTCAACCCAAAATCTACTGTGAACCATTGGATATTTTGGGAGAAGATCAACGACAAAGAAGTAATGCGACATACAAAGGAGTACACCCGATGTTATTATATGGCGTAGTTAATATGTTTTGAGTTTTGACATTAATCATCCCAACAATAATATTATAAATGTAAACCCTAAAGAAAACCCCAAACCCAGAGAGGAAACAATGAAAATAGCGTAAATTCAAACTAAAAAAGGGATGAGTAGAGAAGTGAGGTGTTGGCACATACTAATCATTAGATCTCAGTGATCAACAGTCTAGATTAAACAACACAATAACTTAAAGGAACTATAAGAACCATTTGATGGAGTAGATCGACGGTCATCACATATGGAAGAGTGCAAGAGTAAACACAGTAAAAAGGCGGGTTCATAACCTCGAGTGGTATTTCGGGCAGCAAAGTAGTGGTAAGCAGTATCGAGAGTTTTGGCTCTGATTCCACAAATTGAAGGACACGTAGCAGCAGAGGAGTTTGGAGAAACCGCTTTATCGGGCTGTTAACCCCCGTGTGTCTTGTCAACCCAAAATCTACCATGAACCGTTGGATCTTTCAAGAGAAGATCAACAACAGAGAAGTAATACGCCATACAAAGGAGCGGACCCAATGTTATTATATGTTGTATTTAATATGTTTTGAGTTCCGAGGTTAATCGTATATTGGAGCAGATGGGAACCACATGTTAATGTGACCGGAGACTATGGTAATTGCGATTAGTGATAAAGGTGGTACCTCGAAATTCGTATAGAAGCTGTATAAAGCAGAAAGGTATGTTTTGTTGGCATTTCCTTTGTAAAAGGTTTATAAAGGAAAATAGCGCCAATGGAAGGTTTATGCATTTAAACATATATAACCAAGGTTTAAAGAAGGAATGGTTATATATACATGTGGTTAAGGGGTAATGAAAGTTTAGAAGGGTAAAGAAAGTCCCGATATTAACATATATAAAGGTTAATGAGAGGGTTTTAGTCCCATAGGAAGGATTTAGAAGAAAGGATTTAATAAAGTCTTATTTGAAGGTTAAGGGGTGATTAAAGTCCCGATAAGTGAATATTGTATGTTGGTTAGCCTATGTTGATTAATAGGGCCTTAACCATTGGAGGTTAGAGATTTTGACTCCTTAGAGAGTTAAAATACATGGGACAAATGGGCTGATGCATTTCACATGCATACTATGGGTGTAATGGGTTAATTATTACCAGTATTTAGGAGTATTAATAACTATATAAATAACTATACGAGATTATTAATAACTATATAAATATTAACAACGAGATTATTTATATATATTATTATATAAATATTTATAATTAATATAAAAACTCCTGAATATATTAATTAATAATAAGAATAGCTCATAATAATATATAGATTATCATTATATTATTAAAATAATATAATAATTTAAAATTATAAAAAAAATAAAACAATTATATTGTATTATTATTATAATAATAATAATAATATCTAATTATGATATTATAAATAATATATATTATAATAATATTATACAAATATAATTATTAGGCTTTAGTATTTTTAATAGTTATCTTAGGGTTTGTATACATTGGGTTTATAATATTAGTCCCTTTTGTTTATTATTACCTAAGTGTTTAATACTAAAACCCATGTGATTGATATTATAAACCCAAGTGATTAATACTAAAACCCCAAGGGATTATGAACCTAAGGCAATATTATTAAACAAAGGGAATAGTAATATAAACCGAAGGGAATAATGAACCAAAGGGATTGATATAATAAACCCAAAGGAATAATAAACCCAAGGGATTAACACTAAAACCTCAAGGGATTATGAACCCAAGGAATTATTAATATTAAAAAGTTGAAGAACGAAGAAAACCAATAATTTAATATTATAAACTATTCGAAATTAATAAAGCCAAGGGAAAAATATTAGAAACCAAAGGGATCAAAAATGGCAAGGGATTAATAGGAATTAATTTTTTAAACCCAATGGATTGATCAACCCACGTGACTATGAATATTATAAACCTAATGGATCAATAAACCGTAGGGATTGTTAATATTATGAAAGTAGCATGTCAATAAATTGAAGGAATAAACATTGTAAATGTAAGGGATTAATATTAAACCTTAGGACTATTATTTAAACCTTAATAGTGGGGATTAATAAAACAAAGGGAATAAATGATAAATCGAAGGAATTATTAATATTACAAACTTAAAGAACAAATAAACCTAATCATTTAATATTATAAACCCAAGGAAATAGTAAACCGAACCTAAGCCATAAATCCATGGCGTCAATATATAAACATAAATAATGCTATAACACAAAAAAATAATAAAAAACATAAACCAAAACCAATATAAGAACCACATTGCAAACCATAAAGCACTAAAACATGATAAATCAACACTACATTAATGATAGCACATGTATATCACTACATTGTAAACAATAAATAGAATTTAAGCCATAAATACATTGATATCAATACATGAATGTATTAATAGTATAAATCTCAAGAATATTGATATAAACACCTAGAACATGAAATCCCAACAATAATATTATAAATGTAAACAATATTTTCACTTATGAAAGATGTGAACAAAGTGAAGGGATCCACACAGAAGACCACAACAATCAGAAATGCAAGAGAAAGATATAAAATAGTAACACTCCCATTGGAGCAAAGCAACATAAATGAAAAAAACACATCTAAATTGCACACATTTGGATTTAATGATGAGCAGCATAATAGGATATTTTAAGACCAGAGATATACAATTTTGTACATAAAAACAACATTAGTGTTTAAAATAATCAATTTAACCAACATTGAAAACACAGAAAGAACATTAAGTCTTAACATATATTTTTTGTTTTGTTTACATCAAATAATTCCACTACAAAATTGAAGTTCCAAATTGTAAAGAAGGTCACAATATTATTAGTTGTATTTCATAGTGATATGTACTTCAATCGCTTCTATTCCTTCTTCGTAATTGTAACATATGCACTATCTTTCATCTTGGCATAATGTTGGAAAGAAAAAGGCAGTGCAATGTGTAAACCATCTATTGATTTCATTCTTGATATGACTGTGAAGGTAAGGCCTGCTGCTCTTTATTCCTGATATCAACTGACGCTCATTCTAAATTCAATCCCTGTGACTTGTGGATTGTAAGAGCCCATGCCATCTTGAAAGGAATCTTTCTTCGATTTCCTCTTATCACTAGGGTGATAGGGACAATGCTTGGATTGCTTGCATCAAATGGAACACCAACATACTTATCAAAAACAACAATTGTGAACATTGGAAGTCGAGGTGGCTTAGAGGTAGGCGGATAGAATATATCCTTAACAAAATCAAGTGCACCATTCAGTAAGCCAGCTTCAACCCATAAATTACATGTCAACATAACACGCTGACCACGACACAACAAAACTTCATGGTCCAATTGATCATCATCAACACCACTGACCTTTGAACGCCTTGACTACTCAGCAACACATCGTGCAATTAGAGAATTTAATGATTTTAACATATGCCTATTATGCAAGGAGACCAAATTATTTGTTGGAAACATGTGAACTGCTACATTAAATAAATCTCTTTCTATAGGATGCAACCTCATATCAGCCCGAGACATAAGAAACTCCCAATCTTCAAGTTTGGGTTTTACGTTTCTTATGTTATTGAGGACTCTATGAAAACAAGATTGTTTCTCATTATTCCCTTGTTGGTGAAAGATTGTGTCAAGACTGACAAAAATGTTGAATTTGTTCCACAAGACATTCCCTACTATATTACCTGCACATAAAGGCTTATCTCTGACAGGAGGCAGCTGGCCAAGGTCACCCACAAGGATGATGGATCTGCCACCAAAAGGACAATTCTTTTTCTTTGGAAATGCTTCTCGTAATCGAGCATCTATTTGCATAAACAACCTTGATCCTAGAAAGCTCGTTTCATCAATCAATATATATCTAACATGTTGCATTTCTTCTTGTAATACTGTAAGAGACTGCCCCTGTAGTGGCTGCATATCTCTAATTGGAATTTTTAGAGCTCAGTGTATTGTTTTTGTATGTATATTAAAAGCAACTATTATTGTTGGGGCAAGAAGAAGCAAAGGGCTTCTTTCATCACTTGATGAATTAGAAAGAGGTTCAAAAATACAATGGATAAGGAAAGACTTCCCAGTGCCCGCAGTGCCCTGAATAATCATAAGAAGAGATTCACGAATCTCATATTCAGCAAAGTGCCTTAAGACAATTTCAAAAGCAAGTCATTGTTTTTCTAACAAAGAATCTGGAGATGCAAATGTTTTGTTTGAAAGGTCAACAATATCACATGCTGATTTTGCATTCCTTATAAAATTAATGGCTTCCTCTGCAACATCATTAGAAATAGTTGTACTTTCCCAGTCAAAGGATATATCAAAGTCCCTTCGACCAAGGGTGTGAAGATCAGAAACATTCACATTGTTTGGTGGAACCAAATGAGAGAAAATATGCCATTCTTGAAAATCATCTTCAAGATTCATTTCTTGGTTAGAAAAATCATCATCTTCTTCGTCTTCAATATTTTCTATAATTGATGTGTGTCAATCCACATGCCATGCTCGATATCGAAAATTCCTCCAACTTTCAATAATAATTTCAACTGAAAGGCCAATTTCTGTAGGAATGTCACGAAATTACTTGTACAATAGAAATTCTGTCTAGCAAAAGGTTTCAAAATCCTCTGAAGCCTCACCAGGAATAGAATAAAACTATGGTCAAACCCAAACAATAGCATGAACATCTCTAGGCTTCCATGGATCTTGTTATGCTTGCTATCAAATGTCCACGATCTTGTTGTTTCTATCAAAGATAGATGTTCAAGGAAAAAATGTCTCTTCTGATAATGTTGAATAAAAGTATTCTCAGATGAACATTGAGAGACATCCCTTGATATATTCCTAAAAACCTTTGTTCCAACATCTAAGGAAAAAATTTCCAACTACAAATAACAAGAGGTAGCTTAAGCAATATATGGCATGTTTATTGTGCTCCAATGTCATGGTCAACAATCATTTCTGCAAGAAACTTTATATATGAACATAAAACATGATCCTCAGAGCCAATAGAATTTGAAATTATAGTGAACATATGATGATAACTTTCAGACCTTTTTTCTGCTTTTGATTAATAATTAGCAATGTATTTCAACACAACATAGCGAGAAAGCACTAGCTGGAAATCAACATTTGCACACCACATTGTTAGAAGGTCAATGTTATGTACATTAAGCCTGTCATCATTTCTTGTTGGCTCATATTTTTTTCTTCCTTGATCATCTATGAACAATCTTGATTCCCCACAAAGATCCCATGGAGCATTGTACCGACATGTTAGAATAGTGCCCTTTTTTCCCAAACAAGAATCCACAGTACACATTGTGACATGGTTTAACAATTATTCATAATCATTATGAGGATTAGAAGAGAAAATTTGACTAGTATTCAATAGGAAAGGGTCATCATTGAGGCTTTATGGAACCATTATGTTGTGACAACGTATGTCACATGGATTCCATGTAGTTACATATTTTTCGAAGAATATATTTGCAAGTTGTACATCATAACTATTTGTCCAATCAAGTATTTCCATTTCAGGAGCACCTTCTAACCATAGGAAACCATGGATATGTGCTGAACCTATGTGTTCCCACTCATATATGAAATAAATGAAGATATAGTTACTACAAACAATATAAATAGAATCATAATAAAAGTTGAAATAGTATAAAAAAAATTCAACACAAAGCTGTACCAAAATTCTTTAGCTTTAAGATATTTTTTGATAACTTCCTCTTGTAAAATATTGAATTTGTGGTGCATAAATGCCGCAACAATATGAGGGTATTGGATAACATTCTCAATTTTCATACAATGCTCATTTGAAAAATGATAATGTGAACGTATGGGCATGAGGTTATGCAAATCTGGCCACTTTGTGTCAACTGCACTCAAAGTAAAAAATAAAGATGGACATCCTGACTGAGTAATCATGTCCGTCAATTCAAATCGACACTTAGTCCAGTATGCCCTTGTACCTCTCAGAGGAGAACCAAAATGCATAAGATGCTCATCCAACTTATTATCTGGTAAATCAAATAGTTGGTGATGCAACTCCTTAACTGTTGTAGGTGAGTTATCATGTAAATGTTTCTTTGCGAAAACTGCAGCAGTTTCTTGGCTCCGATGCCGCATTATCATGTTTAATAGGTAATATCGAAAGTGAGTATCGCTTCCAAATCTCTGATCATAGTACCTAAGAAGATGCAATGCATACTCATGAAGCTCAACATTACAAATACGTGGTTTCAACCAATCAGCATCACCAGTGGGGAACAATGTTGGGAATGCCATATCAAATATCCCCTCTGTATTATATTCATTCACTGGAGAGGTTCCAATATTAGGCCAATCCATGTCTTGAACATGTGAAGAATGAACAATATCAAGAAATGCTCTAATTTCTTCCACTTCTCTTCGTTCATTTGGTAATCGAGCAGTAAAGGAAGAAGGATGAGAAGGAAAATGGTCAGCATGAAACTCTACATTATTAGTTTCATTGATCTCAGATTCTTCAATATGACAATCAACAAATTTAAGCCTGGAGGAGACATATGTTGATCTTCCGGGCAAAGCATTCTCTGAATCATAATCAATTACAACATCTTGATAGTATTGAACACGTTGGATTTTGAAAAGAAATGCATCCATCACTTGAGATTTTTCAACATAAAATTCATAATATTTAGACTCAGTGCCATGTCTCCTCATAATTATAAAGTCAATATCTTCAACACGTCGAGGAAGGCTTCATAAAATTGTAGAAATATCTTGAGGAAAGCTAATTCTATGACCACTATACTTATATTTCCCACCTCGAGCATGTGTCACTTGCAAAATGGGATTTACACGTGCTATTAGCATTTCTTCAACTTTAGTAAGAACTCTTAAAATATGAGGTTGCTCATTAGGATCCATGTTATTATATCGACCAAAACGATGGGCTCCTCTTTCACTCCTACATCGTCTGCAAACAGGTCCCTCATAATGTCTCACAACAAGGATTCTAGGATATGATTCTTGGCAAATGTGGCACATCTGGACAACTGACATGTTATCTATTTTTTCTCGAAATCTTTTATGCACTCAATCATGTTTTCGTCAAAATGAATATGATATCTACTCACTGAACCATCTTGAAAACCATTTCGACGACTAAAATCTCTTCTTACATTTACTTCATCTTCAAGAACATGAGATTCCCTTCACAAATTTGAAGCATGTAAAGGTCTCTTTGTCATAAAAGAATTTAAATTTAATTTCCAACTAATCATAAATGAAGAAAATGAAAAAGAATCAAATGCATTCAGAATTTACATTTGTGTCTTCATGTGGATGAGGGTTATGAGATGGTTACTCTTGGATTCTAAGAATAGTGGATGGAACATTTTTGGATGTAATTTATTTGCCTCTATTCAAATGAGTTGTTTCCTATTTCAAAAAAAAAAAATACGCTATAAAACTAAACATCCAAAAAAGAAAGATTCAAAAATTGAAATTAAATCAAATACATTGAACATTTACATTAGTTTTACAATTTTATCTTTTCGATTCCAATTCACCAACCTAACGAGATGAGTTCATGTTTCTCCATGAAATGATACAAAACGCAATTTCAAGGCAACTGTAAATGAGAAAATGAGAAAAATATCAAATGCACTCAACATTTACATTTGCTTAGTGATGTGGATGAATGCTATGAGATGGTTCCTCTTCACTTCTAACATCATTAGATGTAAAATTTACGAAGTTAATTTGTATGCCTCTATTGGAATGACTTTTTTCCTATTCAAAGAAAATAAAATATGCCATAAAATTCAATGTCTAATCAATTAGAAATTTTAAAAATGAAAAGCAAATCAAAAACATTGAAAATTTACATTAGTCTAGAATGTTGTAGAACAACCACTATTGTAGCGAAAACCAAAATATAATTGTGTTACCTCCATTGTGCCACATGAAATGCTATCAGGGATGACTGATTCTCTTGGTGGGACCACATTACTTTGAGAAGCGGGATTTGAGGGTCTTTTGTTTCGAGCAGCTGGATCCAAGTTATGAAACAAATGGCTAAGTAAACTATCATCGAAATCATCACACAAAATGTCATGATTACCTCCACCATGGATGTTTTGCAACCTTTGGCCATTAGAACATGCAATTGGACACATGGAAGGGTTACAGTGGACATTTGCATGCACAATATCGATATGGCGTTCTTCCCAATTGCAAGATGTTTCCCCAAAGTTATGAACATTTTTAGAAGAGCATCGAACAACAAGATTATGCTAAGGAGGAGCATATCCTGATAATGAACTATCAACATGAAATGTTCTTTCCATTATATCGTCCATACTACAATGCTTACAAAAAATTATAGAAAATGTCCTAATTTATTTCCTATAGTTTTCAAGGATTCAGGGAGCCAATAATCTAAAGGTAGGGAGTAAAGTCTTATCCATATCGAGACCGATGAGAACGTTTCTCACTCTAGGACAAAGTTCATTACCCAAGGTCTCATATATAGTCCTACAGTAGCATAGAAATAGGGTCCTCCTTCGAAAACTCTATCTTTATCCTCTAGGTTGTTGAAAACCACTGTGAAGAAACCCTTGGACCCTAGATGTAGAGTTATATCCCCCTTTGGTTTTCAGTTGTTTCTAATCCAAATATATAGATTCTTCTTTGTGGGCCATATGCCCATAAACTTGCATATAATAGCATAAGCCATCATGTGATCTTTGTGCTCCTACAGTCCAGGATCATTCAGAACCACACGGGGTTTGGTGGTAGTCTTAGGCTTACAGTGTCCTTCTACCACCGTTAGATCGATGGCAGGAGATCAACGGTCCTGAATCAAACCACTTGGCGGGATAGGACATCGGAGCCATGCGGCAAGTTATTCGTCGTGTGTCAGCACATGTGGAAGCCAACCAAGCAAGCTAGGGTCTGAATAGAGATATGCATTGATAACAGAACACCCCTTTTGTGATCTACCCACCTGAGTATTAAAGTTTGAAGTATATTTATATTTGATTGGTGATCACCTTCGCAAATAACATTAATTACATTTGTATGTGTGCATATAATCTATGGATCATGGATATAATCTTTAGGTTGCTATAAGTAATACATTAAAATTTTTTTGTGAGAAATCATCATATAGATGTTACAAATAGTATTAGAGCTCAGGTTCAAACATTGAGACTCTTTGGGGAATAGTCATGTACAGGGAATAATCTTTGCTTCAGTTTTTTTTGTGTGTAATTAAATCAGTTTATGTGTGTAACAGTTAATAATTAAATAATCACACCAACAAAAGGGACAAGGAAAAATACAAGGGAGCCCTCGACCAACCGATTCACCCGATGCTACATATGTAAATGCTAATTATGATATATCGATATAATTGGGTGAAGAATCACGATAGGCTAATGCAGAATTATTAGAAATTGTTTAGCAGTTGCATGCTAAAATGATGAATTTAAGATCAGATAATGAAAGACTCCATGAAGAACAAGAAAACATATTATGAAGTTTGTCCAATAGACAAAATCAACAGCATCTAGATCCTAGTGTTGAAGACCAAGAAAAGACATCAACAACACAACATGGAGAGGAAAACATTGAATACGCTAAGAAACAAAGAGAAGATGAAGAAGGGAAATTAGAAAATGTGTCCGACCAGTGAAGAACAAAAAGAAAGAAAATTGAACTGCAAGGTGAGCTAAAAAAATATTAAGCCATCACTTTTTGAAGGGAGTTAGAAGAGGCAGCAGAAGCCTGGCTCATTGACATGGGAAAATATTTCAATATTTATGAATAAATAGATAAACTAAAAGCAACATTGGTAGTTTATTAGTTAAGAGGAAAAGCCACCTTGCGCTAGGAAGAAATCAAAACAGTAAGGAAAATTAATGAAGAGGAAGTTATCTAGCACGAATTCCAAAAGCATTTCAATGATAAGTATTTAATGGAGCGTTAATACAATGAGAAAGCAAAGGAATTCCATGAGTTAAGGTTGGGAACCTTAACCATGGATGAGTACGTAACACGATTTACCTCCCTATTACATGATGTGCCTTACATGCAAGAAGAAAAGACCAAAATTCAGCGTTTTATCAGTGAAACCTGAATCCTGAGCAGCTGAAATCCATAAAGAGTCTAAGAAATAATGAGGACATTGTCATTCTCAAAGCGGACAAGGGTGGCACCACGGTTGTTATGAATCATGATGATTATGTAAACAAGATGAAAGACCACTTATACAATAGTGGGAGCTAAAAAAAGCTAGAAACCAACCCCATCTCTAAAATTACTAGATTAGTAAAGAAGGCTATTAAGGAAACCAATCTAGATGATAAACTAAAAAAGCGCCTCACCCTTGATAGTGAAATCACTCCTAGAATCTATGGAGCCCCTAAGGTGCATAAAAAATATGTTCCCTTAAGACCTATAGTAAACACGATTGGTTCTCCCACTTATGAATTAGCAAAATATGTCGCTAGCATCTTAACCCCCCTAGTTGGCAAGACCATCTCTTACATTAAGGATTCCAATCAATTTTTCAAGTTCATTAAAGATACAAAATTAGACCCAGAAGACAAAATTGTCAGTTTTGACGTAGTCCAGCTCTTCACCAAGATTCCCCTAGAGGAAGCTATACAAGTAGTTAAAGAAGTGGCTGACCCCCAAACCGCAAAACTGGCTGAAGTATGTCTACACTCTACCTTCTTCTCTTTCCAAGGTGAGATATTTGAACAAACTTCAGGTGTTTCCATGGGATCACCTCTTTCACCGATTGTAGCTAATCTCTACATGGAAAAATTTGAGAAAAAGGGGCTTGATTCATACCCTTTAAAACCTAAGTACTGGATTAGGTTTGTGGATGACACCAGTGTCAATTGGCCTCGTGGTGATAATGAGCTTAGAAAATTTTTGAACCATCTCAACAACTTATCAAATGACATTAAGTTCACAATGGAGACGGAAGAGAATAACTGCATACCATTCCTGGACATTCTCCTCATAAGAAAGGAGGATGGTTCCATAGGTCATAAGGTATTCAGGAAAAAGGCTCATACAGATAACTACCTCCATGCCAATTCACATCACCATCTAGCCCAAAAGATGGGTGTGTTGCACACCCTCTTCACTAGAGCTTGGAGAATCTCAGATGATGACCATGGTGAAGAAGAGATCACTTACCTAAAAAGAACTTTTGCCAACCTAGGATACAATATCAAGAGCATCCTCAAAGCCATTCATAAAGCCAAGTCCGGAAACAATACAAACAAATCTATTAACCCCATGACTTCTAATGCCTACCTCCCATACATTCAAGGTGTCACTGACAAGCTTGCCAAAGTTCTCAAAAAGAAAGATGTCAAAACTTCGTTCAAACCCTTATCAACCATCAAGCAAAGCATGAGATCAGTTAAGGACAACCAAGAGCAGCTGCAGCAAAAAGGTGTGTATATCATCAACTGCTCTTGTGGAGAACAATATATAGGAGAAACTGGCAGGTCCGTGAAGATTAGGCTCAAGGAGCATAGTGCTAACATCCGTAAAGAAAGAACTCGCTCTTCAGCCTTAGCTGAACATGCTGGTAAAACAAACCATCATATTTGCCTAGAAGACACTAAGGTTATTGCAAATGAAAAACACCATTTCAAGCGTAAAGTTCGTGAGGCCATTGAGATCATTAAACACCCTCGAAACCTTAATAGAGATGGAGGCTTGGAAATTAGTAAAAACTGGAATCCTCTGCTCTCCCCCATGGATTAAGCTTACCCTCCCCTTCCCACCTTCTTCTCTGTCTATAAAAATTCTAACCCTTTCATCAAGTGTGTTCCTCAACAAGCTATAATATTAAGAGGCTTAATTAAAATCTTTCCCCCTTAACCTAGAAGCCCTTACAATCATTTGAAATGGTATTATATTATTTAAATACATCAATATAATCTCATATTTTAATAAAAATAAATAAATAATATAATAATTAATTAATAAGTTAAATATAATACTATTAATACTAGTATAATAATATAACAAAATAACAAAGGTAAACTTATATATATGTGATAAAAAAAATCATTAAATATAATAATCATAACAAAATTCATATTAACTTAATATAATAAATCAATCAAATCACGGTAATAAGATTAATACAATTATAAATCAAATAAATAATTTAATAAATACTAATAATAATCAAATGAACCCCGGATGCGGGTGACATAGGGACACCGTGGGCTGAGCCACATGGCCCCCATGTGACGCCCCATGCAGAATAAATGCAATATGATCAAAGCCGCCTTCAGTTCATTTCAGATGAGGCGAGCTCAGGGCATTAATGCGCGCAGGTTGACAGGATGGGGGTTCGAAGGTGGCGCTCAGTTCAATGGGGATATGATAAATATCTGGCCGAAGGAGGCATTAGGCCAGAGTTTCCAGATCTTTCAGTTACTTGGTGGCAAAATCTGCAGGGGAGAGGTTGCTGCGGGAAGAGGTGCGAGCCATCGTAGGCTGCCCTTTGGTCCCTTCGTCATTTCGACTCGGAGGCGAGCCATAAGACCTCGGAAGGCTCCTTGGAAGGCAAGAAGGCAGACTCAAAGGCTCGGGCGGCGAACTCTGAGCTCTACACCTTGGAAGCAGGAAGGGCCAATTTGTTGGACGAGGCATCGAAGGTGGTGGTGGTGCTTGGGCAGAGCAAGCACCGAATTCTGGCTGCAGAGAAGCCACGCGACCAGCTCCAACCTAGCACAGAAGAAAGGAATTTGTCCATGGCTCGGATGCGACATAGGCAGCCATGCAGAAGGGGCTCGGGACGAGGATCGAATCGAGGTCATGGTCGTGGTGGAGCAGAGCGGGAGCACCACCACTGCTGTTGCTGCTACTGCTACCATCGAGCGGGGATTACGCCTCTCCACGCAGGGAAAATTACGGAGGTTTGAGGAGCTAGCGAGGAGGGGCCAGCCCTCCCTGCGTTCGGCACTGTGGTCTTTACCCTCGGCAATTCACGGGATCCCCACGGCATCTGTGCTCACGTCTCAGTTCTCTTTACTCGGGTCCCGGGGGGTGCCGAAGAGGAAGCACCACCAGGAGGGGAGGATACACCCCCGGCAGGCATGGAACAAGCTAACCCCTTGCCGCCTCCTCCAAGTGGGGAAGGCACCTCTGGGAAAGCTACTATGGCAGACCCCTCCACCTCCAGGACGACGACTGCTTCAGATGAGGAGCATGCCAAATGGGCGGCCATGTGGGAAGGAGTCCCTGAAGGTCAAGGCTGGTGCACAATTGAAGAGGAGAAGCCTCCTATGGACGAGTAGCCTCTCTACGCAGGCTCCAGATGCAGTCACCCTCACACTGCTCCAGTCCAGAATTCAGTCGATCACGGGTCACCTGCTTTGGGTTAGAATTCAATCTGTCTTCATGTTGCTTTTTACAATTCTCAATTCATTTTGGTCATGCTCAGTGTCAGTTGGTAGGGTAAACTCAATCCCAGTCGGTTGTGGAAGGACGCCCCTGCGTGGGCCGGTTTTTTTGGAAGCAAAATGGATAGTCTGAGTCTTTTTTTGGTCTTTCTTTGATCGGTTTTGAGCCTCATTCAGTCTTCCAGAGGCTTCAGGAATTTTGGTGGTTGCTACCCCTGCGAGGGAGCCTTTGGTTTAGTCGGTTGCACCCATGGCGCCGAGGGTGGCCATGGAAGCCAGTGTCATAAACATGCTACAAATGTCTGTAAACTTTTTTCTGTACATATAATACAATAGTTAGACAGTTTACCGAGAAAAAAAAATAATAATCAAATGAAATTATAACAACTATGATAATTAGATAGAAAAATGGTAAATAAAAACATAGAGATACATACATATAAGAATCAATTTCATTATATGCAGATTAAATATCATATGAAATAATTAATAAAAAATAAAAATACATTAATATCTAGTGTATATAATCAATTAATTAATAAACAATAACAGCATAAATAATAATAATTTAATAGATAAACAATTATATAACTTAAAACTTTAAAAACTAATTAATATATTTAACATAAAAATTATATAAAATACCACGAATTAATATAATTTAGAGAATAAATTAATGCAATTCTAGAATAAATAAAAATAAAAATTAAATTATTACTCTTAACTTAATATAAATAAAATTAATTAAATGCAATTATACAAATAATAATAATATAATAATAAATAAATAATATACATGTAATAAAAAATTATAAAAATGATTTTCAATATATACATCATTAATATATAAGTGTAAAAAAATATTAATACAACAATAAATTTATTTAATATAAGAATAAACAATAATAACATAAATTAATTAATAAATATAATAACATAAAGGACATTAGTAATAAATAAATAAAAGAAAATAAGATTAAATAAAAAGTCGGCTTACACACATAACCTCCCTGACATTATTTATATCTCGCTTTTCTCCTCTCTGTACATCAAAAGTCCTCATGATGAGTCTTGGTATAGGCTCGAAACATCGACAAAAGAATGAAGAACACTGTGGATCATCCGAATTCTGTTTCTCAAAAACCACTCCACAAAAACCTACAAACTAAGTTTTATCAGTGGTTTACCCAATTTTATGAAAGATAAATTAGAGTTTGATTGCCCCAAGACAATGGATGGCGTTGTGTCTTTAATAGGTACACTTAAGCAGGAGGCATTGGAAGAGAAGCTTGATGGAGCTCAAGCTAAGACAGGATTGAGTTGCTTAGATGAACTAAACAAGGAGTTGAAGTACCTTAAGAAGGAATTCAGGCCGAAACATAAGCCAAAGACTCTTCTGAGGTCAAATTATTGAAGAAGGTTATAGAGATAAGATGCAAGATCAAGCCTAGAGATGATGGTGATGCCTTGAAGCTGAGTTTTTTGCAGGTAACCATACATGGAAAGAATTGTGTTGCGTTGGTGGACACGGTGGCTACTCATAGCTTCCTTAGTAGGAAAGCAACAAAATATTTTGGGAAGAAAGCTCAAGTGGGAAGAGATTCAAGTGATTTCAAAGTAGTAAACTCTACCATGAAATTTGTGACTGGTGTATTGAAGGACACTTGGGTGAGAGTGGGTTCATGGTTTGGAAAGTTGGACTTGAGAGTGGTTGACTTGGATGATCATAATATGGTGTTGGGGCAGGATTTTCTGAAGGCTTCACAAGCCATACCAATGGTGGACCGAGACATTCTCTTGATTACATCTAGTGGAAAAACTATGTTGGTTCCGATGAATAAAAGGAGTTAATTGGGGTATAGACAAAGGATGGCTTCTATGAATTTGTAACCAAAGGATCCAAATGTGAAGCATGATTATGTGGAGCAAAGAGGACTTGGATGTATGACCTAAACAACAAAGGAAAAGAAGTTAGTCGACTTTGTTGCTATAGCTAGAAGGAAAGATGAAGGTGGAAAGATAGTTCCACACATATTGAACACTTGACATATGCATCTTCTACAGAGGATCTTCATGATGGAGTTGCAAATGAAGGATGTTCGAATACTTCTTCAAAGGTAGTGGTTGGGGAAGATTATGGAGGTAGAGTTCCGGCTAGCACAGTGGATTTTTGGAGGTATGCCATGGGCATATATGAATTTCAGTTGACGAAAGACAAGCTTGAGAAGCTTGGTTGTACACATGAGGAGGTTGAAGTTGTGTATAAGTACTTGAGGACGCAGTATCAATTGGATACATGGGTGGATGAGAGTTAGGGAGGAAACTTCCTAACCCTCCTTTCTCGATAAACAAACCTTGGAGATAAGCGTGTGCAAGTCCTTGATATATAGGAGGATTGCACCACCCTTACAAGGGGCCTTGGAGATGAGGCTTCTTTTCGACAGGTTGGATGATGCTTCGATGAATGTGTCTGTATGACAACACACTGGAATTAGCATCATAGGCAACATGTTGCAGATGAGATGATGGAATATGTCATGGACCTAAGCATGGATTATTTCACACTTCGATGGATTCTTAATCTAGTTGAGACCGTGACACGATGCTGAGAAACAACCAACGGTGACCTGAGAAGGTACATTCTCATGGGTTGAGTGCTACAATTAGATTATCTACCAAACTAGTTCGATGACATGGGGGCATGTAGTGCACCGAGTTTGTGTCAGATGGATGTCTTTGTTTTGAATGGGATGTTGTGCTGGATGGAGTATTATGTAGTGATTCACATGATGATGTCACATGATAGGTTCAGACATGATATATGTTGTGATGATCGCATGTAGTTGAGTTAGAGGGACCAAACCTTCCACGATGGGGTAGCATGTGGATTGATGATCATGGATTGAGGAGACTTCCTATTTATGGAGACATAAACCTTGGTGGTTTATGCAATATTTGAGCATAGATAGGCAACATGGGAATTTTGGAGATGTTGTAGCTAGCGACACTTTGCAACGATGTATGATGGTGTTGTTGGGGATGACAACCATTTAGAGTGGGGGAGTATGTCACGCCCATGGGTTGAGATGTGCGATGAGCGGGTGGAGCAGTGGCATATCTTTGGTTAAAGGCGACAAGGTAGCATGTGCAATAGGTGGGTGTATTCAGTTAAACTCACCTGCAGAAAACGTGCAACGACGAGCCATCAACAGAGTCAAAAAACTGAAAATTGGAAAATCAACTAAGTATGGAAAGGCGTGTGACAAGTTACAGGGGAGTGTCGAAAAATTGATGAGTCAGTAGGCTGACATGTGGTGCGATGAGTTGGTTCAACCGACATGACTCTTGGTGATTTTGGATGATTTACATGGTTGGCCTAGGCATACCGACCCACCTTGATCCTTGATTGACACATATATATTGGAGGGTGAATTGGAGGATAAGACATCATCTCACTGAAGCTAATTCAAGCCTACATGACTTGGAAGAGCGAGCAAGAGAAGGAGAAGTGCATTAGCGGAGGTGAAGTGCAGATCGAGTGCCACAACATTAAGCTAAGGCTTAGCCGAAAAACAGAAAACAGAACCATGAGGCTGTCTGGTGCGATGGGTAGGAGAGTTGTGAAAGGAGTTGCGGACGGGAGGACAGAATAGTTTGGGCGAGCTTCAGGTTTCGCAAACCAGGTGGGCACTTGGACATGCGAACAAGATGGGCGACACTGTTATTGGGTGCTCTGACCACGGATGAGTTGCCATGGAATGGGCGCACCTGAATGACGAGCCGACCCATCGAGTGCTCCTATAAGAAGGTTGAAACAATTGGTTGTGGTGAACAGGTGGCACGGTTGGCTGTGGTGAACAGGTGGCACAGTTGCTGTGGTGAACGGTTAAACGTAGGGTGAGTGCGGAAGTTGAATGGGCGTAAAAGGCGAACATGGAGGTGGGCGCCCTGCCCAGCGACCGAGCTACAGTAGATAACTTGGAGGTGGGTGCCCTACCCAAAACACTACACTAGTTGAGTAAGGGCAAGGCTGAACAAAGGGTGACCCGGGGTTGGGCGACCTTGAATGATAGGCTGAGTTGGAAGTTTGGTAGTTTTGTGAAGGTGAACTTGGGTTCCTGGCAAAGGCTGACATTGTAAAAATACTTGCAAACTTATATTATTGTTATCATTTGGGGATACTCTAACCAGGGAGTTCCCCCTCCCTTTAAAATAATATTTATCTATTATGCATATTTATATGATAATGATGGTGATGAATGTTTCCGTTGTGTAAATAATGATGAATGCTTAGTGAAATTGAAGAAAATGTCTAAGTGTTTAATGTTAGGTGTACCACATACTCATTAGTATTGGTGAAAATAAATTGGGTAGTGGTACCGCACTTGCCTATCTGCAGTTGAAATACCAATGCCAGGATAGGGGTGTGACATCACCCATCCTAAGACTTCTCTAGCTCAAGTGCACTTAACTATGGAGTTTTCCCTAAAATCAATCCCATTTAGAATGCTACCTCACTTGCAAATCTTAACAAATATTATGCTATATCAACTATTTAATTATATCTCCCTTCCCTTCAATATAATTAAGATAATTAAATTTATTTAATAAGTATGTTTTTAAATTTTATCTATTTAAATATTTGATTGATCATTATAACTAAGATTGGTTTTATTTTCCTCTTTTCACAATTAAACTGAATGTAGGTCGAGGCCAACCCCAATGTTGAATCAAATAATTATTTTCCTTCTAGTGGAATGTTATCACTGAGATAATGCGAAGCTCAGTTAAACTGGGACCCCTTGGGATAGTTTAATTTCCCCAATATGACATCTATCCTCAATCTCTATCAATAAAGTTTGAACCTAAGACCTTGAAAGAAATAAACCTAACATTAACCAATCATAATTATTTATTATAGTTATATAAACAATATAACTAAGGTTATTTAATATGTATGTCATTAAATTTTGTCTATTTAAATATTTGAACGTTTATTGCTCTTATATAATTATGTATAAAACAAAAAGATAGTTATTTAGCTGTATTATGTTTATTGGAAATTTGTTTATCTTTATATGATATATAGTTATTTATATATGTATTGTTAAATTTTAAATTTATAAATTTAGGTAAATTTGAGTAAATGTTTTATGTTTTTTAAGTTATATAATGTTTATACGAAATTTATATATATTTATATAGTATGTATAATAATATTTTTATTTATATATGTATTATTAAATTAAATTATAAAAATTATGTAATTTTAAATGTAAATATATTATTTTTAGGATACGGATAATATTAAAAATACTATTACTTCTAAATTTAAGGATAAGTAATGAGATGATAAGGAGTTAGAGGAGAAAATGAAGTTAATGTATTATAAATAGGTGATCAACCTTACTCTTGCTAATGAGAATTGTCTTTTTGTCTTAACAAGTGCTAAGAAGAAAAACATTCTAAAGATAATAAGAAATAACTCTCATGAGCTCCGAAGTGAAAATGGACATTGGTCTATTCCTAAAACACCTTGGGATGAAATAAACTATCACGTTTTTTATACTAAGAGGGTTGGGATGAAAAAAACTTTGGATGAAAGAAACTATCACATTTTTTATACTAAGAGGATTGGATGAAAAAAACTTTCTCTTAGATTGTCTGGTTATTACTCACATCCTTTCTCATTTCCAAAACATTTGCTACACCACGAGCCTCCTTGACTTGCTAAGTTTGCAAAACTATAGTGACCAAGGAACCACAGGGGATTCATTGGGGGAGAAATATCATACCACGTGGGTTCATATTGGGGGTATATATTGAGGAAAAAATGTCATAATATATTGGGGGATATATAGGGGGTAAAGGGTTTTTATATTGGTTGGTATAAAAAATGGAGCTCAAAGTTTATGAAATAATATAAAGAGGTATAAAAAAAATTAATTTGAAAATGGATACCTATAATATCTAGTAAAAGTAAGGTTTTTTAAATTGGGAAAGTGTATCGATTAGTATTGGTTCGGGGTTAAATAATGTGATTTTTATAGGTATTTTCCAATATGTAGTCAAATTAAGAGTATTATTTAATATGCCACAAATGCAAGTGATATGTGAGAGGTTCCTTGAGTGAAGCCTGGTAAGGGTTTAAATGATGTGATTTTTATAGGTATTTTCCAATATGTAGTCAAATTAAGGGTATTGTTTAATATGCCACAAATGCACGTGATATGTCATAGGCTCTTTGAGTGAAGCCCTTCTGCAAGGAATGCTCCTCTCCTTTCTTTTTTATCATAAAAATAAAATATTAAAGAATCTCAATTATCCCTTACTTTTTTATCATCATGATCAATTTTATATTTATGTTATTCTTAATATTAATTAACATATTTTTTCCTTCATATATAATTTTTTTAATTTATATTTTTTATATAGCTAAATAAAGTTTTGTCATAAATCTATGTGTAATTTAACTAATTATATATATATATATAGTGGCCTTTACAATTTTAATTTAATTATCAATAATTATTATGTGGGTGGTAGGGATTTAACTTATAGTATACACACAATGAAAAGATTATATTTTTTTCCAAAGTATGGGTATGAAATATTGATGAGCTATGGTATTTTAACAAATTTATTTATAAATTAAGATTCTTCATGATAAAGTGGGATGAATCTCCATGGTTAATAATATTGTTATATATATATATATATATATATATATATATATATATATATATATATATATATATATATATAAAACTTATTTACTACTTATTTTAATCATTAATAATAATTTATTGTTTTAAATAAATTATAATTTAGTTAAATTGAAATGTATAATAAATAAAGTGTTTTCATATTTATTATGGTTTAATTTTTATCAACATTTACTAATCATTTGATTTTATATAATTATACCAGTTACAATAATATAATATTTTTTAATTTATTAAAAAATTATTTAAAAATGATCATTTCGATCATTATATTAACCACCAAATGCATATTACTTATCAAAATTATTCCTAAAATTCATAATTAAAATATTTGTACAAATTATCTCATTTACAAATCATCGACATGTGAAATTTCGTTTCTTAATAACTCAAAACCTATGACCTTCATTGACATGTTAAATTTCGTTTCTTAATAACTCAAAAACTATGAATTTCTCAAAAAGTGATAATTATGCATATAAGTTTTTTTTAAAACAAGGTTACAAATGAAATTCCATGGCCTCTTATGAACTCATATATTGAGAAAGCTAAACAACATATCTAAAACTTCCCCACAGGGATCATTAACTTTTGTGTTCAATTCTTTATATATAGTGGTGAAAGAGATCTATTTGAATAGTTTATTTGTACTTATAATGTCTTATGAAAGTTGATTTATTCTTACCACTTCAACAAGTGTTTTTGTCCACACCCATTCTATGAAAAACTTGGAATCTCCCCTAACATAACTTTTGTTTACCGGTTTGGGGAATGACGGGCATCACTTTTGTTTAACCCTTCGGAATGGCGGACATCAAATGAATATAAAGAACAGTGAACTCGACTTTTGTGTAAGATGCTCTCCATAAGCATATCTAACATAAAAATAAAAACTTTGATTCAAGAATAAAATAACACCTACACTGCATCAAGGAGGGACACCTTAGCTAACCCTTCGAAAACACTACAAAAAAATGTTCTAATAAATAGGGAACATAACCCACTTCCTCTTGTATTTCTCTTTTAGTTCCATCCTCCAATTCTTTAGTTAGTTTTCAATAAGTATATTTATCAAATATTAGAATAATTTATTAATTTTTATAATAAATAGATTTATTTTCAATATAGTTAATTATAATAAAATTTATGTTTATTTTTATTAATGTATTGGTTTAGAATTTATATTTTATTATATTGTTAAATAAAAAATTATTATAAATTTATACATTATTTAAATAACTCTCTTTCCAACCATGGGGAAATGTAGGGCTATATGTCTAGGTTATTATGTTTTAATTTTCTTACTCTCACTCCTACCTCGATCTCTACACCACCCTTTTCCTTTTCCCCTTTTTCTCCCCTTCCCCCTCCCTGGCTCTTGAATATGTCTTTCTTCCTTCCTTATCGGTCGTCCTCCATGTCCATATTCGATGTATTCAACGCAAACATGTCTCGTAAGAGTTTGACTTTGCACACTGAGCTCCGATAGTAGGGACCTTAACTCGAAGACACATGCCCAAATGAGTGTTGAGGAAGCAGCTCATAGATTGAGAGAACTCAATCCTTGTTTTGTACAAGAAGAACTAGAAGCAGTGAAGTGATTCTTGCAAAGAAAGAAACTTCTTGTTTGAATTTTGGGCGGAGGAAGTTTTGGGGCAATACATCCCTCACATAGGAAACACATGTACCAAAAAGACATAGTATATGCAAGTAGTAGATATATACTAGTAACTAAAAACAATCGTGGGCAAGGAGCTTGGTGAGAGGAATGAGGGTTAAGAAGAAATAATTATTTACATTGATGCACCTCTGGTAGCAAGTAAAAAAGATGGAACATAAGCTTAGGAAGTTTTCTAAGAAATTGGAAAATATGGACCTTCAAATTAGTGAAGTGGATGACTAAGGCTCAGCTCCTACAAAATGATTACATTCTAATATTTTTATGTTTAGATTATAAGTACAATCTTCATAAATATAGTTGTTATAGATCTATGCTTATTTATAGCCCAGTTTCCAAATAGTACACAAAAAAATATGAATTTTTTAATTATAATTTGATCAAATAATATATATCTGTTATGGTATGGAAGAAACTATTTCTTCTATAATTGTTTTTTATTTATTATATAATAAATTTTATTCACAATATGGTAAAAATGTAAAAAAAATATTGTAAAGATGATAGGTTTTATCGTTAACATAATAATTTTTTATTTTTTTTTTTTAAATTGAGTTAATAAGTAAAATGTATATATGATAATGTTCAAAAAGTATGGTTCTATATATGAGGATGAGGGTGGTGGGGTTGGAAAATATATTGGGTAAAACATAAAAGGTGGGTAGAAATATTGAGTAAAACATATTTATGTTTTACTCAATATTTCCTCTCACCCCACCATCATAAATATGTTTTATACAATATTTTCCTCCATCCCCATCTTCATATATATGGGTGATAGAAAAAATATTAAGTAAAACATAAATATAAAGGTCTAGTGAAATATGGTCGAGTGAAATATTTTGTAAAATATCCATCATATTTTGAGGATGGAGGTGGGCAAAAATATTGTGTGAAACATATCCCTCATATTTCAAGGATGGAGGTGGTAAATAATATTAGGTGAAATATATCCCTCATATTTTGAGGATGGAGGTGGGAAGAAATATTGGGTGAAACATAAGTATGAGGGTGGGGGGATCAAAACTCAATATTTCCCCACTTATATATGAAAATTTGATCCCACTTGCACCCTCATATACTTAGTGTGGTGCAAATTTTGGTTTAAACATGACTTATATTTTGAGGGTGAGGGTCATGTTGTGGGTAAAACATAAATATTGGATGAAACATACATATGAGGGTGGGGAAATAAGAGGTAAAGCATAAGTATGTTTTATCCAATATTTCACCATCCTCATATTCACTATTTAGCAACATCCTTTCTTCGTAATAAAATATGAGGGGAGAAATATTGAAATATGAGTGGAGAAAATGTTGGGTAAAACATATTAATGTTTTACTGAATATTTCCCCACCCTCACACTTATGTTTCACACAACATGTCATCTCACCCCCACCCTCTATTAGAAAATGTCGTCATTGATGCCAAAGGTCGTATCATGGATATTGTTAAAAAGTGTTGTTATTCTGAATGGAAAAGGATGTCAAAAAGTGGCAAAGCTCAGATGTTTCCAAGCATAGTGGTAAAGTGGATTGGTCAAGGAGTAGAGACTTTGGAATCATTTTCAGGATACAAAGTCAGATCAAATGCAGTTGCAAATGAGATAGATGGATAATGCTTAGAAATATATTTCCAACATTATATTGAAGTCCAAAAAAGGCTTCTTCGATCAAAAGATATGGTTGGTCAATAGTCTAATTTTTCCATTTGGCCATGGGCCCCACAGTTGAGTCAACATGTAGATGTGGCAAGCACAACCATGTGG
This sequence comes from Pinus taeda, assembly GCA_000404065.3. Taxonomy (NCBI): domain Eukaryota; kingdom Viridiplantae; phylum Streptophyta; class Pinopsida; order Pinales; family Pinaceae; genus Pinus; species Pinus taeda. Next base: position 28,769 of record APFE031048343.1, on the reverse strand, counting down.
GCATGGAGGTGGACCAATAAAATCTAAGGAAGGATAGTGTGGATCCCACTCGAGACACATAATCCCAAGAATTCCAAAGGGAGTACATGCCAAAAGTCCCAAGGTGATGAGGCACCGAGAGGACGTGGTCTACAAAGGCAACAAAAGTTGATTTGTACAGTTTAGCATGAGGCGGTACCAACTTTACACATAACCTCGACAATTTCTCCCCAACGAGATTTCAAGGATGTCCAAGTTTTATCACCGGGGAGATGACTCCGGGGAAATAGGAAAATTCCTATCGGTTACCACAAAAATCTTCTTGTCTTGGCCAAAGGCATTTGACATTATGGACGAATCAATAGAGGACACATGGAACAATTTTATTTGACAAAGGAGACAAAGTGGCAGCATGACATGGCACCAATAGGTACATGACATGTGGCATGCATATTTGGCATTTTTGGTGGTCAAGTGGGCCAAAAACAAGTGACACGTGGCACTCCGAGAACATGACACATGGAAGTTGGTGCATACATGGAAAACACATTGGCGGACAGGTCAACAATGATGACACATCACCCCAACGAACTTCAAACTCCTGGGGTGAAGGAGCGTCACGACACGCTAGAAAGTACAAGTGGTAGAAGTGGAGTGTGTGGACCAATGAACAAAGAGCGGGAGAGATAACACGATGGTCCCTATAAGACACATAACCTTGGCAATATAATCCTGACAATTTCCAAAGGTGTTACGAGCTTTATATCCGGGGTAATGGAATTGGGATAGGAATATTCATGACAGTTAATGATTCCAAAAATTGATGGGAGACGCCTCCAAGACTTGGTCACGCGGTGGTTTTCATGTGTTAGTGTTGTGGGCACATAATAAAGCACTCAAGCCTTAGGGTTGTGTAAAGGGCACAAGCTAACTCATTAATAGTCTTCATTTGTGACCTTTAGCCTCCTATTCATAAGAACTATGGCTTAAGGGATAAAGGGATAAGACTGGTCCACAATCATGATTTTGGAACTCTTGTGCCATATTTGGTGGAAAGTACCTATGGGTCTATGGATATGAACGAGTTGACAACTAAACTTATAGGAGTCCACCATAACTGGAAGTGCACTAAAACTGGTGAAAATCACATGAATGAGTTTCAGTTATTTGGCAGAATGGAAAGACATGTGGACATGTTTGGTAGTTTGGCTAAAACTTGCAGTTTGCTAGATTTAGAATTGTATCTAAAGTCATTGCTAAATCCTGTAACATACTAGAACTGAGTAAATAGGTATTTTAGCTTAGAGTTTCTCATAAGAACAATGAGCGAAAATTGAAGACCATTAAAAAAAATTGAGTGGACATGACATAAGCGGTAGATGAGTTAAAAATAAGAATTCATGCATTATAAAGCTAGTGACTAAAAATATCAACTTAATTCCTTTATAAGAATAATTGTACCAACAAATATGGTGATCTTCACAGATGCATGAGGATGTGAATGCATCAAAGTTTTGGTGAACATCATATAGGATTCAGTGATGAATCATGAGTAAATTTTGGAGGCATTAAAGGTGTTCTAATGGTGATGTTGGTGATTTGAGGTGGTTAAGATATGTAAATAGAAAGGTGTTTTAAGATAGCAAGAAAAGAGTTTATATATTAAAGGAAGGCATTGAAGTATATCTACAGGGGAAATTATGTTTGAACAAAGAAAGCCTTGTTGATTTAAGTTTGAAAATAATATGAAATATGGACCAACGTGACTAGAAGGTTGTATCTTGTATTCCAAGGGTTGTAATGCCTTCCAATAGTGGTTGGTAAAAAATCATTGGTTGGAGCTCCTCTCAGTGGCAGTTGATACATCACAGGTAGTAGCTCCTTTTAGTTGTGGTTGATAAATTGGGGAGTAGTAGCTTCTTTCAGGTGGGTAGCCTAAGAATCCTGTAAGTAGAAGCTTCCAAATAGTGATGACATCGCAAATTGTAACTTGAATCTGCAAAAAGAATAAAGAAGAAGATTGATGTCTTTATTTTGCATATGTGTGTGTTAATGATTTTGTTGTTTCACATGATTCATTTATGATGGTATGAATAGTTGTTAAATAGCTTGAAAAGCTTAACTATTGATTCACCCTCCTCTCAGTAGTGTCTTTGCTTCTAACACCCTCACCCTCAAAATATGAGGAACGTTTTACTCACCATTTTCCCCCACACTCATATCTATGTTCCACCCATTATGTCTCTTCATTCCCACTGTCAAAATATGAAGATTATATGAGGGGAAAATATTGGGCAAACTTTATTTATGTTTTGTCCCCAATATTTTTCCCATGCTCATATAACCATCATAGTCTGAGCATGACAATATGTCCCTTCATTCCCACTCTCAAAATAGGAAGATTGTGTTGAAAATAGCAACAAGAAATGCTAAAACTAGAATTGCTAAAATAGAATTGCTAAAAATAGCACTGCTATAAATAGCAATTCAGCCAATGTTGATCTTAGCAACAATGGATGGAAAAATGGAAGTGCTAAAAATATCATTCTATAAATAGCATTTCAGGATACCTTCCTATTTTAGTCAATCCCTAAACTAAAATAGTGAAATAAAATTCTAATTTGATCTTAGTAACAATTTGTAAATTAATTAATTAATTCATCTTAACTTAATTAGTTAAGGAAAATCAAACTTGAAGTCTATGTGGGGACATGCAACAGTTTCTCCATTAATTGAGGAATTTATCTATCAGTTAAAGAGATAAGGGTGAGTTGTAATATTGAGTTATAATTAGTTGACTTAGTTAACTGAGTCAAGTCCAAATAGATTAATTCAAACAATTTGTTGAATTAATGTAAGTTCAGTTAGTTAATGCTTGCATGCATGTAACTATTGCACTTCAGATAACTGAGTACTCTCTCATAAATAACTCATGCATGTCAATTCAGACAGAGACCCAATTGAGATCAGATGGAGGGGCAGTGTACTATCAGTTGCTAGAATATTCCATTGTGTATATTCCTTTCATGCAGAAAGAACTATTTCCTTGAGGATTGCGCAATTACCTCTTCAAGTTTAGTGAGTGATGAGGCCAATTCACACATGTGACATCATTGGACCCCAAGAAAAATTGCGCAAGGAAATAGGAGGCTTCGAGGGCTTTAGGAGGACATATACAGTGTCTATTCAGTCTGTGAGCTGTATTGTTTGATTACAGAGAAAGCAGGATAGCTTGAGAACTGATTCTTTTTGTAACTTGAACAAGATTTCCACTTGTATGATAATACAGAGTTGGGGTTTTAGGCTAAGGCTTCCCCAGGTTATTTCTTCTGGTTTATGTGTGATTGATTTCTCAATTCTCAGTTATATGTGTTCTCTTGATCTTGCTCAATTCGATTAAGCTTCCGCAAAGTGTTGTAGAAGTAGATCTTGTATTGTGTTTTAGTATATTGCATAATCTGTTAATCTATAATGGGAATTTCTACATAGTATCAGAGCAAAGGTGATCAAGGCGAAGAACAATATACAAGAAGGAGAAGTTTGAAGTTTGGTTCCTAAATATAGAAATCAAGTTCTTATCACATTTCTATTCCACCTATGGCGTTCAGTGGTTTAAGACTAAAGTATACCCTTGATGGAAGCTTGAATTATATAGCTTGGAAGGATTGCATGGAGGCAGTGTTAGAAGATAACAGTCTAAAGGACTTCATTGATCTAGAAGTCCCCAAGTCGACTGATGCTACTTAATTGGCGGAATGGAAGAAATGTGTGGCTAGAACAAGGAGAATCCTCCTGGAGGGAGTTTGAGACCGCATTGTCTTGAGCCTGGGAAGGAGACCCCATTTTTGATGTGGAAAACATTGAAAGATTTATATTAGAATAGCAGCGACCAGAGGAAGCTGGCACTGAAAGACAAGCTTCCTAAGATCAATTGTGAACAGGGCGACACAATCTCTACATATCTGAATAAGCTCACCACCTGCAAGGATGAGCTTAGAAGTGTAGGGATCATGACTGTTGATGATGACATGGTGAGCCTTGCACTCCTCAGTCTTCCTAAGAGCTGGCATAGCTATCAAGACTCAATTAATGGAAGAGAAAAACTACCAGATTGGGAACGACTTTGGTCGGATCTGATGCAGGAGGAAATCAGAAGAAGCACCAGAGATGGATCCTCATCGAAGCAAGATGATGAGGAAAATCTAGCCTTAGCGAGTAAGGCGAGGAAAGGGAAAGGGAAGGCGTCCCATCCCAAATCCAGTTTTTCCCATTGTGGGAAGAAGATTGACAAATCAAAAGTGTGATGCTTTCATTGTCATGAAGTGGGCCATTATGCTACAAATTGTCCACAAAAGAAATCCAATAAGGGTTCCTCAAAGGGATCTGATGGTGAGGCACTGGCCTCATAGTTTGAGCTGGATTTCTCGCTTATCGCATGCATGGTTTCATCCATGGTGGGATGTGTGTGGTACCTAGATAGTGGAGCTTCATTCCACATGTCAGGTGACAAGAACCATTTCAGCACATTGGAGGAGAAGGTTCTCCAAATGCGAATCGAGATGGGCGATGATGGAAAGTACCATGTTTCAGGTGAAGGTACGATTGTGTTTTAGAGGGAGCATGGAGCTCCCCTCACCCTGATTGATGTAAATTATGTACCATGTCTGAAGAAGAATCTTGTGTCTTTCGCTATTCTAGAAGATAAAGGCTATGATGTAGTCTTTAGTCAAGGAAAGGTATTCCTAAGGCATATCGGTACTAGACAGACAAAGTGAATAGGGATTCGAGTTAAGAAACTCTACAAGTAGGAGGTAGACGACTGTGTTGCTTTGAATTCCAATGCTGAGATGGTGCAGAGCGAAGATGTTGGTGAGCTATGGCATGGAAGACTAGGCCACTTGCACCATGGAGCCCTGAAGATCATGCAGCAAATTTCTACCAGATTAGCCAAGGGAAAACTTGAGCAGACAACTACATGCAAAGGTTGTACCTTGGGTAAGTATGTGAAATCTTCCTTTCCAGATCGAGACAATAGAGCTGGAGCAATCCTGGAGCAAGTTCACTCAGATGTTTATCGACCCTTCTCTACAGCCTCCACCGTTAAACAAAGGTACTATGTTATTTTTATTGATGATTTTTCTCGTAGATGTTGGATCTACTTTATGCAAAAGAAGGATAAGACCTTCTTGAGGTTTTGTGAGTTTAAAGCCTTGCATAGCGACAGTGGTGGGGAGTATGTCTCTGAGCAGTTTAAAGACTTCTGTACTACAGAAGGTATTAAACGGGAATTGACGGCACCCCATAACCCATAGCGGAATCGGGTGGCTGAAAGGAAAAACAGATCAACTGTGTGAGCAGCTCGAGTGATGTTGCATGACCAAAGCCTACCACTGCATTTGTGGGTTGAGACATGCAATACATCAGTATACTTGCAGAACAGAAGCCCACACCATATACTGGGGATGAAGACACCTATGGAGGCCTATTCCGGGAAGCGACCTGATGTAAGTCACTTATGAATCTTTGGTTCATCAATTTATTGTCATGTGACTAAAGATGCCAGGAAGAAGCTAGACCCAACAACTAAGTTGGGAATACTTGTGGGGTACACAAATACACCCCACAACTATCGGGTGTACCTACCTTCCACTCAGAGGACTGTGATACGCAGGGATTTGAAGTTCGACAAGCAGAAAGCCATGCACTTATCACTTGAGAGGGAGCTCAAGTTGCATGCAGATGAGAAACTTTCAGTTCCTAAGGATGAGGAGCCTCAGATTAATGCAGAGTAGACGCATGTAGAGGATCTGGGAGTGGAAACATCCACTCATGTTGATACTTCCAGAGATGGGCAGAAACACTCAAGGGAAGCTGATAGGTTGATACTGGATGTGCAGGAGAATGTGGGACAACCATCTTCTCAACGCAGACAGAGGAGGTCACCCGAGCGATACACTGGGTACATGGCCCTGGTTGGGGAGTGTGTAGATATCGAACCTTCTTCATTCGAGGAGGCAGTGTAGCAATCAGTCTGGGTTGAAACAATGGTAGAGGAGTATGACTCTATCATTCGGAACAGTGTGTGGGATGTTGTCCCAAGGCCTCAAGGCAAGTCAGTGGTGAGTTCCAAATGTCTTTACAAGGTAAAACAGGTAGCTAATGGCAGTGTTGAGAAACATAAGGCAAGGCTTGTTCCCCGGGGTTTCTCACAGGTCGAGGGGATCGATTACGATGAGAGTTTTGCTCCCATAGCAAGGTACTCATCAATTAGATCTATATTGGCATTATCAGCTCAGATGGCATGGAAGATCCACCAGATGGATGTGAAGACAACATTCCTCAATGGGAAGATTGAGGAGGAGGTGTACATTGAGTAGCCAGAGGGTTTCGAGACCTTTGATCATGAGTCGCATGTGTGTCGACTCAAGAGGGCTTTGTATGGGCTGAAGCAAGCACCTTGTTCTTGGTACACCAAGATCAATCGCTATTTCATCGTTTTGGGCTTCACCAAGAGTGAAGCAGCTGCAAACCTTTACCACATCATAGTAGAAGGTAAACCATTGATCATTTTTCTTTATGTCAATGATTTGATTTTGACAAGTGATGATCAGCTGATAAGGTCTTACAAGGAGGACCTTGCAAGAGAGTTCGAGATGAAGGACATGGGCCTAATGCACTACTTTCTAGGCATGGAGATGTGGTAGAATGATGGGGAAGTATTTGTGTCTTAAGGCAAGTATGCCAATGAGATACTCAGGGGCTTTCACATGGAGAAGTGTAAGCTCATGCAGATTCCTCTAGCTAGGAACTGTTAGTTTTGACAACGAATTTAGTTAGGTTTTTTAACTGTATTGTAGTTAGGCGGAATAGTTAGGCGGTTCTATATTCAGTTATGTAACATGATATAAAATTAATGTAATAGCACATGAATCAGGCAGTGCGGAGAATCGATCCATTCATTCAGTTAATAAAACAGTTTTTCATATCTTGGTGTTCTTTCATCGATTTAATCTGTCTTTGATCTACAAGTGGTATCAGAGCACAGTGAGTCTGTGTGGGGGTTGAAGGAAAGAGGGGCGGCGTAAAGAAAACTGTGCGTGCATCTGGAGCATGACTGTGTGAGCGTGACGAAGAGCAGACTGCGAGCGTGACTGTGCTGTCCGCTGCTGCGTTGAAAAGGTGAAGAGGCTGTTGTTGCGTAGAGAGGCTGTTGCTGTTGTTTTTTTGAAGTTTTCTGCCAGAACACCTACGCTGTTGGAGAACGAGGGTTTCTTGTTTTCTTGCTGCTGTTTTTTTTTTAAGTTTTTCATGAGCCTAGCTGTCTGAAGAGCTGCGTGCGCGTATTGGGCTATCTGAAGAGCTGCGTGCTGGTTGGAAAGAACTTGGCTGTGCGTGCTGTAAGCAGTGAGAACCTGTGGCGTGGTGCGAACTTGGTTGTGGTTGCGCGTGCGTGAGAAGAGAAAACTGCCCGTGCGTTTAAAATTTCCTGTGTGTGTAAATTGGTTGCATGCGTTGAGCACCTGTGCGGGCTGAAGAATACTCTGCGTTTTTTTTGCTGCCAGAGCATGATCCGGGTATTCTATTGTTTTTTGTCTCAGAATTTATTTTTTTAAAACAATCAGGAAACACAAGAATAGTTTTTTTTGTCCCAGAAAGCAGTCTGAAAACTAGAACAGTTTTTTTTTAAAAGGTCTTTAAATTCAGGAAAAAGAAGACAGATATATATTTTTTAAGGAAAGGAATTAAATTCAGAATAAAGGAAAAAGAAGACAGATATATTTTTTTTAAGGAAAGGAAATTTTTTTTAAGGGTTCTTTCTATTTGGAGAAATAAGGAAAATATAAAACCCTAGAAAGTCTGAAACCTTAAGAAAGGAAAAATGGCCAAGATGTCGAATGCGAAATTCGAGGTGGAGAAATTCACCGGAAAGAGCAATTTTGCTCTTTGGAAACTGAAGGTTAAGGATCTGCTTGTGCAACAAGGGTTGCAGAAGGCATTGGATGGGGCGACTAAAAAACCTGCAACCATGACCACTTCAAACTGGGAGGACTTGGATGCCCGAGCTCTCAGTACCATTCGGCTATGTCTAGCAGATGAAGTTCTCTTCAACATTGTTGAAGAGACTACGGCGTCAGGATTGTGGGAAAAACTTGAAAATCTCTATATGACAAAATCATTGACCAACAGAATTTATCTGAAAAGACAGTTATACAACCTTCGAATGAAAGAAGGTTCAAACATTGCAGAACATTTGAATGTTTTTAATACACTAATATGTCAATTAACAGATATGGAAGTCAAAATACAGGAAGAAGATAAAGCCATAACCTTGCTGTGTTCTCTACGTGAATCGTGTGATCACTTCGTAACTTCAATTAGCTTCAGCTCTGCTGATTCTTTGAAGTTTGAATCAGTCGTGGGAGCTCTTCTGTCTAAAGAAGTACGAAGGAAATCCAACACTGAAACATATACATTAGAAGCCATGGTCGCTAGAGGATGCTCAAAGGAAAGAGGAGAAAAACCAAGGGGAACTTCCAGATCGAAATCAAAAGGAAAGAAGTGTAAGGCGAAATGTTGGAACTGCAATAAAGTTGGACACTTGAAGAAGACTGTTGGAAACGAAAGGAATCCGAAAACCTGAAGAACGAAGCGAATTAGGTCGATTCAGGTATGATAGATGAAGTTTTATCTACTGAAGAATTGTGTATGATAGATGAAACTTCACCTGAATGTAATATCTCTCAGGGTGTAGATAGCTGGCTGTTAGATTCTGGTGCTTCGCATCACATGTGCCCACATAGAAACTGGTTTACCTCATATGAAAATGTAAACGGTAGTTCTGTGTTTATGGGTAACAATATGTCATGTCAGACTGTTGGGATGGGAGATATAAGGATTAAGATGTATGATAACACAGTTAGGACATTAACTAGTGTTAGACATGTACCTGATTTAAAGAAAATTTTGATTTCTTTGGGAGTTTTGGATTCAGATGGATATAAGTTTACAGGTCAGGATGGCGTCTTCAAAGTCTTCAAAGGAGCACTTATGGTTATGAAGGCAGAAAAGGTCAGAAATCTTTACATGTTGAAAGGAAGTACTCAAATCGGTGAAGCAGCGATTGCGTCAGAATAGGAAGAAGCAGGCACTCGTCTATGGCATTAATGATTGGGTCATATGAGCGAGAAAGGTCTTCAGATATTGATGAAGCGTAAATCTCTTCCAGGTCTGAAATCCTTGAATTTAGATTTCTGTGAACATTGTGTGTATGGCAAACAGTGTAAACAGAGGTTTAAAGTTGGAAATCATAATAGTAAAGATGTTTTAGACTACATTCATTCTGATCTGTGGGGGCCTTCCCCTGTTATGTCATATGGAGGTGCACTGTATTTTTTAGCATTCATTGATGATTACTCCCGGAAAGTTTGGATCTATATGCTAAAAAGGAAAGCTGATGTATTAAATGCCTTTAAACAATTTAAAGTAATGGTAGAGAAAAGAACAGGAAAATCTATTAAATGCTTAAGAACTGACAATGGTGGTGAGTTCACTTCAGGTGAATTTGAACAATACTGTAAGGATGAGGGAATTGTTAGACATAAAACTGCTGTTTATACTCCTCAGCAAAATGGTGTTACTGAGCGTATGAATCGGAATCTTATGGAAAGAGCCAAAAGCATGATTAGCAATGCTAACTTGCAAAAGGAGTTGTGGGCAGAGGCAATATCTACTGCTTGTTATTTAGTTAACAGACCACCTTCAGTAGCAATTGACTGTAAAATTCCTGAAGAGGTTTGGACGGGTCAGTCTTGTGACTATTCACATTTGAAAATTTTTGGCTGTGATGCTTATTCTCTCATTCCGAAAAATCAGCAGTCTAAACTAGATCCAAAGTCAAAATGTTATGTCTTTGTTGGGTATGACTATGCAGTGAAACAGATATAGGTTGTGGGATCCTAACATTGCGGAAAATAGTCGTTAGTAGAGATGTAACATTTGAATGCAATTCCTCTCTTTTAAAATCAACTGTTGAAGAATTGAACAAGGAACAGGTTCGCAAAAATCAACGAGTTCAGGTGGGCTAGACATCCTTTTGGTGACAGCCGGGAAGGAAGGAGAAACCTCTGGAGAAAACGTGCTGAAGACACAAAGGAAGCAGTTGAAGCTGGGGGAGTTCTGAACCAGCTGCAAGTTCTGACCTGTTCAGCAACCAGTTTCTCTAAGAAGGTTCTTACAAGGAAAAGGGAAATTCCAAAAAGGTATGAAGATTCTGCTTCGTCTTTTGCTTTGATTACTGAAGATGGGGAACCTTCTTGTTATCAGAAGCAGTAGATGATACAGATAGCGAAAAATGGAAAGTGGCTATGGAAGAAGAAATGGACTCCTTAGCCAAAAACAATACCTGGGATCTTGTAGAGCTTCCTGAAGGGAGAAGTGTTGTTGGATGAAAATGGGTCTTCAAGCTGAAACGAAAAGTTGATGGAAGTATCGAAAGGTATAAGGCGAGACTGGTAGCAAAAGGGTATTCTCAGGTTGAAGGTATAGACTTTCATGAGATTTTTTCTCCAGTTGTAAAACTTGTTTCTTTTCGTACTGTGTTAGCACTAACTGCGTTGCTTAATCTTGAGTTAGAACAGTTAGATGTTAAAACAACGTTTCTACATGGTGATTTGAACGAA
>APFE031048343.1:0-18091 GCA_000404065.3 Pinus taeda | reverse complement strand
TCGCAGCAGAAGATTAGTGTGCAAGCTCAGGAATCATTGTATGGTCTGAGGCAATCTCCCAAACAATGGTACAAGAAGTTTGATTCCTTCATGGTGAGCCAGAACTTTGTAAGAAGTGAGTATGATCATTGTGTATACTTCAAAAGTTTCAATGGCACATTCATTATCTTAGCTTTGTATGTTGACGATATGCTTATTGCAAGCAAAAGCATGGAAGAGATCAACAGGTTAAAGGCTCAACTCTCTAGGACGTTTGATATGAAGGATCTTGGAGCAGCAAAACATATCTTGGGCATGGAGATACATAGAGACAGGAAAAATGGTAAGCTTTGGTTATCACAGCAGAAGTATGTGGAGAAGGTACTTGAAAAGTTCTCTATGAACAATGTGAAACCTGTTAATATTCCACTAGCTTCCCATTTTAAGCTTTCTTCGGTTTTAAGTCCTAGAGATGATGAAGAAAAGCAGTATATGTCTCATGTACCATATGCAAATGCGGTAGGCAACTTAATGTATGCGATGGTATCTACAAGACCTGACATTTCACATGCAGTTGGAGTTGTCAGCAGGTTCATGGCAAATCCAGGTAAAGAACATTGGCAAGCAGTGAAATGGGTGCTTCGATATCTAAGAGGCACAAGTGACCGTTGCATCGTCTTTAATGGTAGTGAAGGATCAGTCTGCGGATATGTAGATGCTGACTATGCAGGTGATTTGGACAAAAGAAGATCTACTACAGGTTATGTCTTTACTCTTGCAGGTGGAGCGATTAGTTGGATGTCAAAGCTTCAAGAAACTGTTGCGTTGTCCACTACTGAAGCCGAATATATAGCTGCCTCAGATGCCAGTAAAGAAGCAATCTGGTTAAAGGGTCTGCTAGATGAAATTGGAAGAAAGCAGGAGAAAGTGGATGTACTTTGTGACACTCAAAGTGCTATTCACTTGGCTACAAATCCTGCCTATCACAGCAGAACCAAGCACATTGATGTAAGGTATCATTTTCTGAGACATGTGATCGATGGCGGAAAAGTAGCTCTTAAAAAGGTCCATACACGAGAGAATTGTGCAGACATATTCACAAAGCCAGTAACAATAGAGAAGTTGCAGTGGTGCTTAGCTTCTCTTGGCTTGCAGAAAAGATGATGAATGGGCATGGGCAAGAAATTAGGAAATTGTTGTCAAGGTGGAGTTTGTTAGTTTTGACAACGAATTTAGTTAGGTTTTTTAACTATATTGTAGTTAGGAGGAACTGTATTGTAGTTAGGCGGAATAGTTAGGCGGCTCTATATTCAGTTATGTAACATGATATAAAATTAATGTAATAGCACATGAATCAGGCAGCGCGGAGAATCGATCCATTCATTCAGTTAATAAAACAGCTTTTCATATCTTGGTGTTCTTTCATCGATTTAATCTGTCTTTGATCTACAGGAACTGGAGGAAGGAGGATGCTACTTCAGGTGAGGTCGTAGCTGCTACTGTTTATCGGCATCTGGTGGGTTCACTTATGTATTTGGTGAACACACGACCCAACTTATGCTTTGTGGTGAACCAACTGAGTCAAGTTATGGTTCAACCTACCAAGCTATTTTGGAAGGCAGCGAAGCATGTGCTGAGATATCTCAGAGGCACATCTCAGTTCAGATTATGGTATAGAGGGAGAGAGGGAGTGAAGCTTCAGGGTTTCACAGATGCGGATTGGGCAAGGAGTCCATCAGACCTGAAGAGCACTTCTTGAGGAATCTTCAACCTTGGTTTAGCTGCAGTTTCCTAGTACAGCAAGAAACAAAAATCAATTACACTTAGTAGCAGAGGCCGAATACATGGCTACTAGTCAACCTGCATGTGAGGCCATTTGGATGTAGAAGATTCTAGTGGGATTGTTTGGTCAGATTATGGATCCTATAGTGATCTACTGTGATAACCAGAGTTGTATCAAACTCTCGGAGAATCCAGTTTTTCATGATAAGTCCAAGCACATAGATATCTAGTATCACCATCTTCGATATTATGTGGTCAAGAGGACCACGTTGTTGATGTATGTTTCGATCAAGTAACAGGATGCAAATATCTTGACTAAGGCATTATCAAGATGCAAGTTTGAGTTCCACAGAGACAGGATTGGGGTTACTGATAATCCCTTTCTTGTTGAGAGGGAATGCTGAAAATAGCAATAAGAAATGCTAAAAATAGCACAGTTATAAATAGAATTTCAGCCAGTGTTGATCTTAGCAAAAATGGACGGAAAAATGGAAGTGCTAAAAATAGCATTCTATAAATAGCATTTCGGGATACCTTCCTATTTTAGTCAGTCTCTAAACTAAAATAGTGAAGTAAAATTCAAATTCATCTTAGCATCACTTTGTAAATAAATTAATTAATTCATCTTGAGTTAATTAGTTAAGGAAAATCAAACTTGAAGTCTATGTGGGGACATGCAATAGTTTCTCCATTAATTGAGGAATTTATCCATCAGTTAAAGAGATAAGGATGAATTGTAATATTGAGTTGTAATTAGTTGACTTAGTTAACTGAGTCAAGTCCAGTTAGATTAATTCAAACAGTTTATTGAATTAATGTAATTTCAGTTAATTAATGCTTGAATTCATGTAACTATTGCACTTCAAATCATTGAGTATTCTCTTATAAATAACTCATGCATGTCAGTTCAAACAAAGACCCAGTTGAGATCAAATGGAGGGGCAATGTACTATCAGTTGCTAGAATATTTCGTTGTGAATATTCCGTGCATGTAGAAGGAATTCTTTCCTTGAGGATTGCGCAATTATTTCTTAAGGTTTTGTGAGTGATGAGGCCAATTCACACATGTGACATCACTGGACCCCAAGAAAAATTACGCAAGGAAATAGGAGGTTTGGAGGGCTTGAGGACATATACAGTGTCTATTCAGTCTGTGAGCTGTATTGTTTGATTGCAGAGAGAGCAGGATAGCTTGAGAGCCAATTCTTTTTGTAACTTGAACAAGATTTCCACTTGTATGATAATACATAGTTGGGGTTTTAGGCTGAGGCTTTCCCCGGGTTATTTATTCTATGTTATGTGTGATTTATTTCTCAATTCTCAGTTATATGTGTTCTCTTGATTTTGCTCAATTCAATTAAGCTTCCCAAAAGTGTTGTAGAAGTAGATCTTGTATTTTGTTTTAGTATATTGCATAATCTGTTGATCTATAGTGAGAATTTCTACAAATTGTATGAGGGAGAAATATTGGGCAAATTGTATTTATGTTTTGTCCCTAGTATTTTCCAGGCGCTCATATAACCATCATAGTCTGAGCATGAAGATAGGCTTAGGGTGAAATATTGAGTAAAACATGGGTGAGGGTGGAGGGAAATATTGGGTAAAACATATACCCAATATTCCCCTCCCCATTGAGAAATATTGGACAAAACATATTTATGTTTTACTCAATATTTCTCTCACCACACTCTCATATTTATGGACCCTGAGGGTAAGGGGAAATAATGGGTAATAAAGGGGAAAATATTGAGTAATATTGAATAAAAAATATTTATGTTTACGGAGTATTTCTCCTCACCCTCACCTTATTTAGGTTTTATCCAATATTTCCCCTCACTTTCACCATCACCATCACTTTATGTTTTACTCCATATATTTATGTTTTATCCAATATGTCCCCTCACCTTAACCATCACCATCACCTTTATGTTTTACCTAATATTTCCCTCTACCCCCACCCTCAACTTCTCCTTCACCTTTATGTTTTACCCAATATTTTGCCTCACCCTCACCCATGCCTTTATGTTTTACTCCATATTTTTGGAACCTTGACCTTGACCTTTATGTTTTACCTAACATTTAGTCTCACCTTGATCCTCACCTTTACTCACCTTTACTTTTTACTTATTTGGTCTCACTCTCACTCTTATTATCATAATATATTTTACTCCACATTTCCCTAAATTCTTACTCTTCTAGTTTTATAATGTGTTTTACCCAATATTTTCCTTCACACTCACTTTTATAATATATTTTGCTCAATGTTTCTTTTCACTCTCCTAATTTAAATTTTAAAAATAAAGTTGTTTAACTAATAAAATTACCATTAATAAAATAATTTTAATTTTGATTTATTATCAAAATTTACACATAAAGACAAAAACCATTTGTTCGATAAAAATTAATAATATTTAATAATGATGCTACTGCGAGAGTTGTAGGTAGGTCCATCTATTTATTATCTCAAGTTAAAAATATTTAATAATGATGCTGCTGCCAGGGTTGTAGGTGGGTCCATCTATTTATTATCTCAAGTTGAGTTGTCCACCCGTTTTTCAACTTCACCCCTAAAAATTTTGAACAATCCCATACTCCATAGAAATTCTGCACAAACCCAAATAAGTAGATCTTAGAAGAAAATTTATCTGGACCTGAGCGAGCTTCCGACCACTTGAAGATATCTTCTTTTCCATTTAAGCAAATTATTTGCTCTTTTAATATTTATAATTTAGAAAATTATAAAGATATAAGATCTTAACTGAGACAATGATATACTATTACGCATTAAGAGATTTAAAATGAGTATCTCCCTTATGCCCCTGTGCATATAAAGCAAAGTTTTGTTATAACTTATAAAGCAAAGTTTTGCTATTCGGAACGATTGGATAAAGCTATCTGGAAACGAAAAACAGCCGTTTACGTTTAACATTATCAGAAAGCTGTAAATGCTCTATTGAAAGTTAAGATTGTCTCTATAAGTAATGAACTTCGCTAAAATCATACAAGTACATAAAAATATATAATGTCAAGCAACACAAAAATGCAATGCACCAAAAGGATCCTACGTGTTGCGCCATTGCCACACAACGTAGAGGAACGAAATTAGAGACCATGGTATTCTTGATATTAAAAGCATTATAATTTTAACTACAACTGCTCAAATTGAGGGTCATTTAACTGAAAAAGCTGTTGCGACTGTAACGACAGACAAAATTAAAGCTGGTTGGCATCATTTATTTATTTAAATGCATTACAGAAACATTGAAAGTGGGCGTTCGCCGGGGGAACTGCTAAACACTCAAAACGGCCAGTGGTGGCTCCGACCAGTGAGGTTAGTCGATTGTAGATTTCTGGAATATTTGGAAATCCGACACAAAAGTGCGGTCAGCACCCATGTCCTTCGGATCCTCAAGTATTCCAGAAATTTGCAATCTAGTTAAAGATCGCCTACTCCAACATTTAACAAGTTCATAGACTAACTAATATACTTGTATTCCATTAATACTTAAACACTAACTAAACCAGCCCAGATTCGATCACCGAACTCTGCCATACACAAACAGCATAAAATCAATAATCAAAATTAAGAGAGTGCAATATTTGTCAAAATGAAGCTTGGGCAGTTAGACGTCGCATCAGAATGAAAGAATCAAAGAATAGAGAAAGGAACTGGTGATTGGCAGACATACTTGGTACAGTCAACGTCAAGTGACAGGCACGCTGATGTCGTTGATCTCGAACAGAGCGGGCAGATTAGCAGCCTTACCTAAACTAAACCCAAGTGTCTTTGCCTGATCCTTGAGGCAGTTACAAAGAGCCTGTCTATCAGGGGTGTCCCTCTCACTTGAGAGTCTAACCCCTTGAGGGAAGGACAACAACCAGATATCCAGGGGTGGTCGCATTCCCCGTCAGATATCCAGCGAATGGAGTGAAGGCACTCGCGACATTGTTGCATGATATCGCACCCTCCTTTGTGACTACACCCCACGCAGTCATCAATGTCGCCACAACCCCAAACACAAACACAGCCTTCACCACCCCATTCCCAGCCATGTTTCACACCTCTCTCACTCACAAGGACAAACAGAGATGATATCCCTCCACTCAAAGCCGACGTTCAAATGCCGCGATGCAGGACAAATTTATGAAGATTCCCAATAAATAGTAGAAGCGACCCATATGCGCCAGAGCATGGCATCAAATCTCTCACCATACCCTCTGCACCACGCATGTGTGTCTGGCCCTCAACTTTTCTGGAGGGTCCTCTGTCATAAATAATGATGTAAACCTACCATAAATTCTGTACGAAATCAGCAAGGTGCAGTTGATGATACTGGACCTTTCTCACTGATTTTTAAACTTCCAATTAAGACATGGTTCGTTGTAGCTCTAAGCGTCGGCATTGTAGCTGCAAAGTTTTCATAATTTACTAACCAACCTCGACAGGTCACCTCTGAATCCTGCGTCCTTGCTACAGCAATTGGGATTTGGAATTGCAGTCTAAATTCCTAATGGGATATACATTTCAAATTTGAATGAATGAATATAACGTAGTTTCACTAAAAATTAAGGTTAGAGATATTAATTTTATTGTCTGTTAGGTGTCATCACAATTGATAAATTAATTATAAGATATTAATTTTATTGTCTGTGAGGTGTCATTACATTTGATTCTCTTGTCTTTTAGGTATTTATGGTTTAGCTTTAGGTATCATAGAAAATTCAGTTTTATTTCAATTTAGTAAAATTTTACTCCAGTCATTTATCGTTGATGTTTTCAATGTAATCTATTTAACTATTTTAAATATTGAGAAGAGCAATCTGCTCTAATTGGACCACAATCCATCCTATTTTCTATTGGAAATTATTGATTTCTTTATTTTAGTAACTCTTATTTATTAAAATTATATCTATTGAAAATTTAATAAAGCTCTATTATAGATTTGATATATTTATTATAGATTTGATTTTTCTGATATATTTATTATTGATTTGATTTTTCTGAGCCTATCAAATTCTAAAATATTCATAAAATTTAAACAATTCTCTTAATATCTAGATAAATTTGATCCTTATTTTAATAGCTCTGGTTTATTAAATTAGATAAATTTGGTCCTTATTTTAGTACCTCTCGTTTATTAAATTTTATGTCTATCATAAAATCTAGATAAGGTAGCTCTCGTTTATTAAATTAGATAAATTTGGTCCTTATTTTAGTAGCTCCTGTTTATTAAATTTATGTCTATTGCAGGTTTGATAGGGTTCTATTACAGATTTGATATATTTATTGTAGATTTGATCTCTAATAATCAAATTCCATAATATTCATAAAATTTACACAACTCTGGTAATATCTACGTAAATTTGGTAATATCCAGATAAACTTGAATTGCATTTTCAAAAACCTGGATCGATTTTTCACGCACGCACGGCATGATCTCGTGTTTTGGAGCACTCCAACCCGCAAAGGGACTGGTTATGTAATTTAAAATATGGTTACTTGACCAGCTCAATAAATACGTTTCAACAAATGATATTGCTTTATTGTCATGCTAGAGACCTGTACATGAGAAGTGATTTTTAAGAATCATTGCTTTTTACAGGTGCAAAGTACCTGACATAGACCTCTATACCTCTATATGTTATTTTATTTTATCCCTATTTAAATAAACTTCTCTCTTCCCAGTGGTATTATCTTCATCGAAACATAGTGATTTAATGGTGAAAAGTGTGGTAAAAGGTAACTTATCACTATAAATTATATTTAAAGTTAGCATTATTTATTTATATTTCAAAATATAATAGATAATTAATTTATTATTATTTAATAATTACTAATAATAAATAAAATTTTATTTTAAAACAAATAATTTATTTACATAATCATATAAGCATTAAAATAATAATATTAAAAATACTAAAATAATAAGAATATATCGATGTATAAATTTAATGTTAAAAGAAAAGTTATTATACATAATAATTTATTATTCCTCATTTCAATAGTTACCAAAGAATCACTATTGTATTGTTTTTGAAATATTAATTGGAAATATTTATTAAAACCTTTAAATTATATCCTTTCATCGTATCTCATTCATATTTACCAAGTCAAAAGACCTTTAAAATGTTCATTTTCATCTTACAGAATCCCTCGGTATTTAATCAATATTTAAACAGCATAATCACGATTTTCATCCTTAAAAAGCAGAATCCCTCGGTATTTAATCAATATTTAAACAACACAATCATCTTATTCGGTTTAGTGTTTCATTTCCTTTGCTTCAAGGATATGCTACTTCAGTTTAATTGAAAGTGGTACATCTCACCACCATTTAGAACTATTGAGAGCTGGACTTCATGCACTGACTCGCTAACTTCCGTATGTTTGTTTTGCATATATTTATATTTGTTTTCTTTTCGTAAGGGTTTAAAACAAAGAGTTTGAAAGGATCACACCACTTGTATTGGGGTTGATATTTTCCAACTAAACACTCTATTTCTATTTCCTTGCTTTTTAACTCATTGCTTTAAAAAAAAGTCAAGATCATTTATATTCAGAAAAAGATTTTGAGATCCAAATAATAAATTATTCAACATATTTATATTGGGAATTGTTGAAGAACTCTTTATAGAAGGATCAACAATTTTTTGATAACGGGTCAATAGTTGATCTAGAAGTTGAATTAGTTACGATCTAGTAGTTAAAGTAGAAGATTAATAAGTTACTATAGATCTAAATATTGTGAATGAAGCATAGTTGTTAATTTAACACTAACACTAATATCATAGACAGAGGTTGAAGCAATTTACTAAGCACTCAATCTAACATTAATAGATGATAGATGTAGAATTAGTTTTCGAAAAAAAACTAGTAGCATAAGTAGTTTATTTCATTGCTTAGGTAATTCAATATTTAGCATCAGTAGCATAGATTACAATAATATACCTAATAACATATTTAATGGCACCATTGATAGCATTAATAAAATCATCAATAACAAAGGCAAAGATATAGTTTAATGGGATGGAAGCAAAGACTTACCTTAGGGTAGAAGCATTGAAGCTAGTATCAATGGCACCAACTTCTAAGTTATGAGTAGCAAAGGTAGAAACAATAATGATCAGTTACTAATAACATAGAATTGTGGTGATGTTAGCATTACTCTTTAAAAAAAAAGCACTTAATGCTAGCATTGTTAGGTTAGTTAACATGTTTTTCTTAAGTAATTCATAGAATGATACATCAAAGAGAAATTTACTTTAAATGGTGAAAAATATGTACTTTTATCTATTTTATTAAGAAATAATTGAGTTATTAAATCAGAGTTTTTCAAAAGACCAAATGCTTCATCACTATTGTGAACCTCATTGGCAATTGCTTCTAATTTAAATATTATTGTTTTCCTTCATTTTGTAACAATATAGTGATTAGTAGTCTTTTTAAACTCTATAATCACCCACCACTTAGTATGCCCATCTATGATATTATGGTTTTCCTCTTTTCCCTCTTCACTAATTAGTGTAGTATTATACTTGCTTCCAAAACTATTGCAGTCATGTATTAATGTTGGCAATAATGGTGGTGATAATGTTGACAATTTAGTAGACTTTAGAAATAATGATGCACCCACCAGAGGATCCACCAATGAGAAACCATTTGGAATAGAAAAGATGCTCCCTTAATGCACATATATGCCTTCATAACACATTTGCACAAATTTTTCATCTTTGTATCTAGGAAATGACACACAACCATGAGTCTAATCCAAGATTGCACATAATTTTGAACATCTCTAGTTGTCCATATTGTAACTTTATGTTTATAATATGAGAATTGGTAAAATAATAAAGGACATTTGTGTCCAAGATGTTAAGTACACTCTATACCATGCTAAGGCCACTAGAAACAAGTAATCCATGTATCATTATACACAATATAATGTTAGCCTAGTAAATAAATTCCCCTGAACAATAACATCAGTGTAGAAGTTATAACCCCTTGTTGATGGTGTTGGAAGTTTTTCAATACAAATGGGTCTCCCTAGTATGAAGTCCCAACTAGACCTCACATAATTTGGGATAGGAGCCCCATCTGGGAAATCGACTTGGTTGTCGTTATAATGATCTAAATATTTTTCTTGGTTGTAATAAACAACATAAGAGAGCATGTAAATAACTTTTGAGATAAGAAAGTAAGTTATATTTGTGAAACATACAATTGCAATATGTACAAAGTAATTTCATGGATGGGAAAAGAAAGAGTGAGCCTTTAGATGGAAAGTAATTGTACCATCATAATAAAGACACATGCATCTATAGAAAGAATTGTTAATTAATTTGAAAAATAGTTCACAAAGTAACGACGATCATGAAAGCAAGGATGCACAATGCAACTAGATGTATACAAAAGCCAACAAAATAGTTCATTTTATTTAGTGCATATGAATACAAACATACATCGTAAACATGAAAGAATAGTCTTACGACATTCATGATACTGGCATGAAAGTATGCCCAGCTCTAAAGTTGCTTATCCAAACACAAGTAACATAAATAGAGGTAAAATAAAATTACTAAGCATTACACCTAATACAAATAGATGTAGAGTTAGTTTGTTAAGAAAAACTAATAGTATAAATGGTTTATTTCATTGTTTAAGTAGTCAATACTTAACATCAATAGCATAGATTATCATAACATATCTCATAATATAACCACGGGCACCATTAGTAGTATTAACAAAATCATTAATAATAAAGGCAAAGATATAGCTTAACGGGTTGGAAATAAAGCCATATGCTAGGGTAAAAGCATCAAAGATAGTATAAATGGCCCCAACTTCTAGGTTATCAGTGGCAAAGGTAGAAACAACAATATAAATATAACTAAGAGAACCTAGATCAATAATAAACAATGGGGATGTCAAAGTAGCAATTATAGGTCCATAATAAGTAGTTGATCTAAGTAATTTGTTTGGTTAACCATAACTTATTACATATGTTATTGACAACATGGACACTAGCATTATTAACTACAATGACAGTATTATTATTCTTTACTTGCATTGTTATGCTAGCTTAAATTATAGTGTTTTTTTGTTGTCATTCTTTACATAAAAAGTTTAAATTCTTGTAATTTCTTTTACTTTTATTTATAATAAAGTTATTATTGGTTTTGTTTTTCATGTTATTCATAGTAAGCAAGTTACTTTAAAACATCAATAGGGTACTTTTCATATTTGTTATTTACTATGTAGTTGATCTGAGTGATTTTCTTGGTTAACAAAAACCGATGACACTAATGATGTTATTAACAACAGATGACACTATTGTTATTATTTACTTGCATTGTTATGCTAGCTTAAGTTATAGTGCTTTTGTTGTTATCCTTTATATAAATGATTCAAATTGTTGTAATTTCTTTTACTTTTATTTATAATAAAGTTATAGTTGGTTTTGTTTGTCATGTTAGTCATAGTGAGCAAGTTACTTTAAAAGATGAATATGGTGATTTTCATATTGTTATTAATAAACAATTCATTTCTTTCATGTTGAGTATATTTTTTCAATTAATAGTTTATTTTATTAGGAATTCTTGTTGTATACTTTGTAAATAAAGAAAATTGTGAGTAATAGTTATGCAACTATAACACTGTACTATGTGTTGCATATTTTCATGTCTCCAACATTAAAAAGAAACCCTAAAAAATCCCAAGATTTTCTTATGAAATGAACTACTCACCAAGAAATAGGAAATGACTATAGAAAGTAGGGTTTCTTCCAAACTCCCGATTTTTTCCCAAATATGGGTCCATGAGTGATCAATTACTAATGACATAGAACTACAGTAATATGAGCATTCCTCTTAAAAAAACACCTAATAGTAGCATTATTAGGTTAGTAAGCATGTTTTTCTTATGTAATTCAAAAAATGATAGGTTAGTGAGTAAGTTACTTTAAAATATGGAGAGT
The DNA here is from genome assembly GCA_000404065.3 of Pinus taeda. Taxonomy (NCBI): domain Eukaryota; kingdom Viridiplantae; phylum Streptophyta; class Pinopsida; order Pinales; family Pinaceae; genus Pinus; species Pinus taeda. The sequence continues at coordinate 6,356 of APFE031048343.1, read as the reverse complement.
AGTTATTTTTTATATTTTTTATCAAGGAATAATTGATTTATTTTATTAGAGTTTGTCATACATGCACTCTTCTTGAAGTGAATCTTGGAATTTTTAGCATACTTATCAAAGGGAGCCAATGTGGTCTCAAGGGCATCTATAGCGATAAATTTTGTGAAGTAGTCTATGGTTAGGTCGCTTACTTTGTATGTCATATCTTATATGATTTCTAGCTATGGCAAGTATCAATGATTGAGCAAAACGAAGGCATTTACATGCCTATGTTTTTGCAAACCTTTTGGAAGGTGTTTTCATAAAACTCCTTAGTCACTTGTGGGAATAACACAATTTTATCTATTTTCATTTCCTTAAAGATTAAAAATGACAAGTTAAAAAAAAAACAGAATTCTTCATCATTATTGTTCACCTCATTGCTTCCAATTTAAACATTTTTTTTTTGCATTTCATAAGAATATAGTGATCAATAATATTTTTAAAACTCCATAATCAACCTGCCACTTACTCTCTCTCTCTCTCTCTTCTCTCCTCTCTATACTCTCTATATATATATATATATATATTATATATATATATAGATGGTTTTCCTCTTCACCCCTTTCACTAACCAATGCAATATTGCACTCACATTCAAAATTGTTATAGTCATGTATTAATATTGGGACAATGTTGGTGAAAATATTGGCAATTTGAAAGGATCTGGAAAAACCAATGCACCCACTAAAGGACCATGAACTAAGAACCATGTGGAATAAAAGGGATGCTCCCTTAAGGGACATATATGCCTTCACAACATATTTTCACAAATTTCTCATCTTTGCATCCAAGCAATCACACATAACCATGAGTCTAATCCAAGATTGCACATAGTGTAGAAAATTTCTAGCTTTCCATATTGTAACGTGATGTTTATAATATGAGGGTTGGTATAATCATAAAGAAAATCTATGTCCAAGATGTTAAGTGCACTCTATATCATGTATCGTGTATTAAGTGCACTTTGTAACATTTTAAGGCCACTAGAAATAAGTAATGCATGTATCATTATACATAATATAATGTTGTCCTAGTAAATAAAGTCTCATGAATAATAACATTGGTGTACAAAATATGACCCCTAGAATTAAGCATTGCATAAATTCATATAATGGTACAATAATGTAAACCTAGTAAACAATTTTTTGATAAACAAGATCTTTATAAATTCTTAGCACAAAGAAATAATGTTCACATGGTTAGTAAACCAAAATATTAGGTATTATTTTCATGCAAAAAGTAGAATTCATTACAAGGACATTTTTGTGCCCATGCCCAAGACCTTGCTTCACATATCATATCATCATTATCCCTAGTATGAATGGCTACCAATTTAGTAAGACGGCATCCACTCATTTTTCCCACCCAACACTACACGTTAATGGATTCATTCTCATGCTCAGATGTAGAATGAATAAATAGTAGAAGTAACCCATATACACCAACACATGGAATCAAATGTGTCACCCTACCCTTTGGACCAACAACATGGTGAAGTGGTGTGTGTTTGACCCTGAACTTTTCAGGAAGGTTGATGCAAATAATTTGACTTGCCATAAATTCAGTAAATAAATTATCAATGGGATATAGTTGATGATATTAGCCTGATACATTAAGACATGGTGTGTTCTACCTCCAAGCATCGACATTGTAGGTGCAACGTTCTCATAATTAACAAACCAACCTCGACAAGTAACTTGAGATTCCGTCGTGCTTGCTACAACATCTGGGATTTGGATCTGGAAAGGTGTATTCAATTGTGAATTCAAAATTGGATACACCTTTACAATCTGAATGCACACACAATTCCACTAAAATTTATAGGTCACATTCCATCTTTTTATGGTTGAACTTGTTGATTTCCTAGCCATTTAGATAATATTTCGGTAGCTTGGGTTCATATTTGGATAAACTTAAATTGAATTTCCATAAATGTGAATTGATTTTTCATGTATGCCATCATGATCTCTTTTTTCGGTGCATGTCCACCCTTAAAGGGATTGGTTATGCAATTTTAAAAACATGTAGGTGACTACCTCAATAAATAAGTTTTGAAAAAATGATATAGTATTATTTTCATGACGGAGATATGTATATGAGATGTTATTTTTAAGAATCAATTCATTTTGTAATTCAAAGTCTCTTGTATACATGTATATATTTTATTTTTCATTTTTTCTTGTCTAAATGAACTTCTCTCTAAGTGATATCATTTTATTTATTTGAAGTTATAAATAAAATATAAGTTCACATATCTATAACACTCATTTTCCTTTCTACACATTATCCACTACTTTCCTTTAACTCACTCCCTTTTTTTGCATTTTGGCCCACATTACACGTTATTTGTGAAGATTGTTTGTGTCTTATTATTGTGTATAACTATGGAATCTTTTCCCTTTGCATTTCTATGTGTTGTTGTCTTAACACAACATGTTAGTATAATTATTTTCATTGATTCTAAACATATCTACACACACACACACAACTATATATCAAAATAATACATGAACTAGGGAAGTTAAGTTTAGGGATGTTTCCTTCATAGTTATGGCTACACCATTTAGCCATATATATATATATATATGTATGTATGTATGTATGTATGTATACATTCACTTTTTTATGCTACTCTAGGAATTTCTATTAGCATTCCCAGTTTATCCAATTGCATCATTGCAATCAACCATTTTTATGGTCATTTTATTTTAATAAAAATCTAATTTGTGAAGTTTCTAATGAAACAACAATACTAATCTCTAATCCCATACAAAATTTAGACCATTCTATTCATTAAGATTGATGCCTTCCAATGATTTCTTTGCCCTTTTTAGCATCTATTAAAATTTAGCCTAAGGGATTACATTGGTGTAGAAATTATGACCCCTAGAATTAAGCATTATATAAATTCATATAATGGTACAATAATGTAAACCTAGTAAAAAAAAAAAATGATAAACAAGACCTTTATAAATTTTTAGCACAAAAAAATAATGTTCACATGGTAACTAAACCAAAATATTAGGTATTATTTTCATGCAAAAAGTAGAATACATTACAAGGACATTTTTGTGCCTATGCCTAGCACCTTGCTTCACATATCATATCATCATTATCCCTAGTATGAATGGCTACCAATTTAGTATACCATATCCACCTCATTTTTCCCACCGAACACTACACATTAATGGATTCATTCTCATGCTCAATTGTAGAACGAACAAATAGTAGAAGTAACCCATGTACACCAATGCATGGAATCAAATGTCTCAGCATACCCTTTGGACCAACAATGCGGTAAGTGATGTGTGTCCAACCCTCAACTTTTCTAGAAGGTTGATGCAAATAATTTAACTTGCCATAAATTCAGTAAATAAATTAGCAATGAGCTATAATTGATGATATTGGGCCAATACATTAAGACATGGTGTGTTCTACCTCCAAGCATCGACATTGTATGTGCAATGTTCTCATAATTAACAAACCAACCTCGACAAGTCACCTAAGATTCCATCGTGCTTGCTACAACATTTGGGATTTGGATTTGGAAAGGTGTATTCAATTGTGAATTCACAATTGGATACACCTTTACAATATGAATGCACACACAATTCCACTAAAATTTATAGGTCACAATCCATATTTTTATGGTTGAATGTGTTGATTTCCTTCTCATTTATATAATATTCGGTAGCTCTGGTTCATATCTTGATAAAATTAAATTGAATTTCCATAAATGCGAATTGATTTTTCATGTATGTCCATCACGATCTCTTCTTTCGGTGCACGAAAACCCTCAAAGGGACTGGTTATGTAATTTTAAATACATGTAGGTGACTACCCCAATAAATAATTTTTGAAAAAATGATATAGAATTATTGTCATGATAGAGATATGTATATGAGATGCGATTTTTAAGAATCATTTCATTTTGTAATTCAGAGTCTCTTGTATACATCTATATATTTTATTTTTCATTTTTTTCTTGTCTAAATGAACTTCTCTTCGAGTGATATCATTTTATTTATTTGAAGTTATAAATAAATTATAACTTCACATATCTATAACACTCATTTTCCTTTTTACACATTATCCACTACTTTCCTTTAACTCACTCCCTTTTTTTTCGCATTTTGGCCCACATTACAGGTTATTTGTGAAGATTTTGTGTGTCTTGTTATTGTGTATAACTATGGAGACTTTTCCCTTTTTATTTCTATGTGTTGTTGTCTTAACACAACATGTTAGTATAATTCTTTTCATTGATTCTAATCATCTTTACACACACACTTATGTGGAGCTATATATCAAAATAATACATCAACTAACGAGATAAGTTTAGGGATGTTTCCTTCATAGTTATGGATACACCATTTAGCCATATATATATATATATATATATATATATAATATATATATATATATATAATATATATATATATATATATATATATATATATATATATATATATAATATATATATATATATTCACTTTGTTATGCTACTCTAGGAATTTCTATCAACATTCCCAGTTTATCAGTTGCATCATTCCAATCAACCATTTTTATGGTCATTTTGTTTTAATAAAACTCTAATTTGCGAAGTTTCTAATGAGACAACAATACTAGTCTCAAATCCCATACAAAATTTAGACCATTTTATTCATTAATATTGATGCCTTCCAAGGATTTATTTTCCCTTTTTAGCATCTATTAAAATTTAGGCTAAAGGATTACATGGTTTCACTCCCGATTTTAGCTTTGATCCATTTTACTCTTATCCATTTTTGTGTAAATTTAACAGTTTATCAATCGTTTCGGTACTATCTCTGAGTTCCTTCATGTTTTTCTAGTTTTTTTGGGTAGTTAAAATGCCATTATTCTTATTATTTTAAACTTCATAGTCTTTAAGTACTCTGTATACTTTTTTATTTTCATGATTTTTCTTTTTCTTTTTAAGCACAATTTACAATGATATATTATTCCATCCCACGTATATATCATATATTCAGTAGGTCCTTTAGATACGTGATTGTCTACATTCTCCTAAAGTATACTCTTGCTAACCAATCTTTATCTTATATTCTATATACATCAGAGGAGCATTTAATCTTTCAATTTTACCAATGAATAATTTATTTTCCCTTCCAAGGCCATTGTAATTTAATTTTAAGCATTTACACACGCACACACACACACACGCAGATATATATTTGTGTTCTCTTTCTTGCAAATTTTCATTAGTCATACACTATGCTTCAATCACTGAAGGTATTCAAATATCTGAACTTGAAATTTCTAGTCCACAAGGGAATCAATTCCTAAGATCCTCAATCAAATAAGTCACAATATTATTAATCTATTATTAGTTCCTTCATAGCTTTGATCAGTCCTATAGAACAAGCATGTAGAAGACACTAATGGAAGTTTGATTTTGAGTCACAACAATATAGCCTTTAACATATGTGTGCTTTGGTTGTTCTGTTAACATCTATTTCCTCGATAGAAATGTTTTAGTTGTGCTAATATTAATATTAAATATGTTCAAGAAAAATCCTTATTGAGTACCTTTTGTAATGTGCCACACCATATTTTCCAAATAATAGCTCTTAATCACTCTTTTAAGCCATTTTCTATTGGTATTTATATATCTTACAATGTCTTGTACTTTATGTATGCATTGAATACTCCTAGTTCCTAACGTCAAAGCCTTTTTTTGATAGTTACATGTCCATTTGAATCTCAAGATTATACGTGCACAACTCAATTTGGAGATAATTTGTACCTAAGAATACTTAGTATTCTTGATTCATAATTTATGTTCTTGCATTCGTATAATACTCCTCACACACCCACCCTTATATATATTTATATATTTACTCATGGATATGATCTTATCAAAATATCTTAAGTTTTCCTAGAAGATTCCTCCTATTATACATAGAATGTTTTGAACCACACTTCATATGGAATAATTTGTTGTAAGGTTTTATACCACTTTACTCTGGCTATTTAGCCTATAAGACATACCCAAGCCTTTTGTAGTGAGACTATCTACCATGTTTCCCTTCCTCTATGTCTCTTTCTTGAATAGATCATTTGTACACATCATGATTACATGCATTTATGCATCTTACTTTCATACCATTATAAATATGTACTTGGTAATTTAGCTTCTTTTGTTAGGCCCATATACTACTTGTGTAACCCCTTATTGTTATTAGTACAACCCCCTTTTATATTGATATGCCCATGTAGTGCCCATATTGTCACTATTGTGCCCCATAGAAGCCCACTATTGTTATTATTGTGCCCTTACATTA
>APFE031048342.1:0-10503 GCA_000404065.3 Pinus taeda | reverse complement strand
TTATAAAAAAAACAGGTAATTCAATTATACTATTTAACTTAATCTTTTTTTTCCTTCTTTCTGAAAAGTAGATTTATCTCTTACTTTATTTTCAAAAGATTATTACACAAGATCATTCTATATGCAAGTAAATTTCTTACAAGTTTCCTATTAAAGGAGAGGTGTGAAATTCTAAAAGAATCTTTTATTTGAGTTGAGAGTTTTTACAAAGATATAATCGATCTTTGTACCATAATGAATAGTTTTTCCAGATAAATGTATCAGATATACTAGGATCTTATTATAACTTTTGAATAAGTTTCCATACATTTTCGTCATTCTTCCATTCAACTCTTGCTTCAATTATCCAATCAAGTTGGATAATAGATGACACAAAACAATGGTTCCACATCCTCATCCGTTCTTGAGAGTGCATCTGCACCAACATTTTGCTTCCCTTTTTGTAGATGATTTCAAATTCATAACTCAACATCTATGTGACCCATTTTTTCTACTCTTTTGAAGATAATCTTTGTTCCAATAAGTACTTAAGATTATAATGATCTATTTTTATCTTGAAGTGTCTTCCCATTAGGTAAGGGGGCCATTTCTTTAGGGAATGTAGTATTTCCAACATTTTCTTCTCATAAATTGGTTAGTTAAATTATATATGAATATATTTTATTAATGAGTAGTTGTTTTTTTTAAAATGTATATATAATTTTTTATTCATAATTAAATTATATATTAATATATATTTTTAATGAGTAGATGTTGTGAGGTTTTTATGGGTTTTTCTTTCTTATTATGGAAAATCTTGTCATGGATGATTTTGAGACTAAAGCTTTTGCTTTTACTCCTTTCTGTTTTAAGTTGTGGAAAAGGTAGGTTGACAACACTTTTATCGTTTGGTCCCATGGTTGTGATAAGCTTGAAATCTTTAAGCAACATCTTAATAGCCAATCTGAATTTATTAAATTCACTATGGAGATTGAAGTCGATCGCAACATTCACTTTCTTGATGTCTTGATCACTAGGAAGGAGGAAGGCTCTATCTTGCATCAATTTTTTTGCAAGAAGACTCACACCAAGCAATATATACATGCTAATTCTCATAATCTCCCAACAAATAAATTTGATGTTTTAAACACCCTTACTACCAGAGGCATGAGGATTTCGAATGATCTTCATATCAATGATGGGAACGCTCATATTTTAGAGATTTTCATGAACAATGGTTATAGAAAACATCTGGGTCTAAAAGTCTTCCAAAAAACACCAAAAGGACCTAGAGTTAAGACTAATTCAATGATCTTATTACCACTATTCATCTTCCTTTTATTTAAGGAACCTCTGACAAGTTGGCTCAGATTCTTAAGAAGAACAATATCTCTATGACCTTTAAGCCCCTCAACATTATTCAGTCTTCATTCAGGTCCGTCAAAGACCGGATTGATCTTTTCAACGCTAAAGGGCTTTATATGATTTTGTGTTCATGTGGAAAACTTTATATAGGTGAGACAGGTCGATCTATCAAGCGTAGAATTCAAGAGCATTCTATGGACCTTAAGCACAATCACTCTCACTTGTTGGCTCTTGCTTAGCATTTAGCAAAAACTAAGCATCCCATTTGTATTGAGGATGTTTTTGTTCTTGCTAATATTTCTCATTATCACCATAGAAAGTTCAGCGAAGCCATTGAGATAGAGAAATAGGCTGCCAACAATCTTAATAGAAATGACGGCTAGAAAATCAATGAAAATCGGATCCTTGCTTTCTCCATTAAGCACTCTTCTTCTTAACTTAATTTTTCTTTTTTCCCCTGTTATTTATGTTTATACTCTTATTTTTACCTCTAATTAATTTCTCTTTATTTTATTAATATATATATATAATATATATATATATATATTATATAATATATTTATATAATATATATATATATATTCTTTTTTACCTATAATTATAATTATTTTATTTATTTTCTTTTTAGGTTAACTTTTAAATATTTTTTCCCTTGCTAGAAAAATCGTAATTTCCATTAAGTAAGAAAATTACATGTTGTATATGCATGATGCATATGCTGTAATAGAGGCATTGCCTGTCAAAAAAATATAAGTTCTCTAGTACAAATCAAAATTTGGTGCCTTATGTCCACACAAGGAGGCACCATTCTCAGTTGAATTCAGCATAGAGTTATATCAAAAAATACTCTAGACATGTAGAGTTCAGCATAGAGTTATATCAAAAAATACTCTAGACATGTAGAGTACAACACTGTGCTTGATTTTAACAGGCATATGTATATTTACCAATGGAAGCTAATAAGCAAAAAAAACATATAGCCTGCTATACAACTATGTCCTTTAAAGTATTAAATATTTAGTTTTGAATTTTTTTTTGACAATTATCTTTAAATTTATTTAATAATTTTATTTATTATTTATATATTTATAATATTATTTAAATTAATAGTATTTGATCCAATTTGTTATTTTTATAACCATTTTATTTATTATTATAACTTTATTTAGATTCTTTAATTTATTGTTAATAATTTTTATTCTTTTTAATTTCTTAATTTTCTTTAAAATTATATATATAATTATATAATAACTTTTGATAACCTTTAAAAATCTCATTTAACCATTATATTTAGTTTCTTTTAACTTAATTTACTTATATTTAATATCTTTTAATTGATAAATAATATATCAACATCATATAATTATTATAAATAATACATTTGGAATAATTATTAATAATTATTTTTAATCATATTGTATTTATTATTATTGAATTTTCTTTTAGTCTAATTTATTATATTATTTTGATTTTATATATATACTTATTTTATTAAATTTGTTGTTTTTTGCTTAACGATCCCCTTTTTATAACTTTGTTGTATCAAATTCTCAACATCTTTCTGTCCTGATGACGAACCACATTGGTTGGTTCGAAACATGTTGACAATCAATACTTTTATGTTATCGTTTCAGAAGACAGATATCTTAACAATTCTACCCGCAAAATCCTTTATTCGTGTATTTTGACCCTATATGGAAGGGATATTGCTATTAATATTCACTTACTTGAACGCTTGCACTTACAGGTAACAAAGAGAAAACAAAGAGAAAATCCAATTTGACATACCTACTTTGTAGGGATTCTTCTATCATTCCTAATTTTGCTTGTATTTCTCATCCCCTTAAGAAAAGTAGAAATGATCATATATTTTTCATTTTTCTACCTTAGCTTTAATTCATTCCGAGATTTGTAAAATTCACAGGGCTTTAGATTCTCTCTCTTGGAAATGATTGGATATTCATATTAGTTTATCTCATGCCATTTTTTCACATTTGAGGATGAGGATCAATGCATGTTTAGCCCTGAAATCTCTTATATTTGAGGTCCTCTGCAAAGAGAAGCAATCCAAGAAGTTTGATAGAGTTTTGTTTAACTCTAGTTGTCGTAGATATTTTGATACCGTTGATACTGACGTGAATTGTTCCTCCTCCCATAGTCATGTTAATTTTGAGTAGTTATTTGCTCTTAGCTCACGGGCCAAATTTTCTTCTTATGTTCCAATTTCCTCATCTAGTCACACTGCCTCCTCTTTGCTCTATGGATCTTCTTCTGATTTTTCTTCTGACTTGGAATTTATCTTTATTTTCGGATTGACATTCAACTCTGTAAAATTTTCGGCATCATCTGTAACATCCCTCGTGAAAATTCCATACAATAAAAGTGAATAAAGACAAAAATAATAACCACGGTTGATGGGACACTTATTCTAAGCTGAATGTTGGGCAAGACATCTTAGTGGGTGTTTATTTGGTTTATTATGGATAAGGAAATTGGCAAAGGCAAATCAAATTTTCGGCACATTTATTTATGAAATTAATGAAATTAGGAGAAAAGGAAGGTGAAAGGTCATAGGTTGCATGTGAGGAGGAAAATGAAAGAAAATAATGGAAAATGAGGAAAATAGAGGCCTAAGTGATAAAAAGTCTTCTGAGAATTAGTTGGTAACTTTTTGTCAGTTCAGTTTTGGAGCTCTCTCATTATTCTCTCTCTGTCAATCTTGGACACTTAGATTTTTCTTGGAGAATTTTGGCATTTGATCAAGAAAGGAAAAGAAGGCAAGAGGAAGCGAAGATCAAGCAGGGAAAGGCATGATCAAACAATTATAGCGGGATTTTTTGTAGGTATCGATTTGCACGTGTATTTTCCTTGCTAGATTTGGCATGCATGGCATTTCATCTAGTTCTTTTGTTGTTATGGCATGGGTTTTGCCAGGTGCGATAGTGTTTTCAGCCTAGCCTTTTCGTTTTCGAATAGTGATGGTGTGATGGGGTTCTCATGTTTGGTTGAGCTGGATTGTTGGATGGATTTAAAGCTTTAGTGAGGTGGATCTCTGAATGATATAGGCCATCACCTAGTGGTCCTTGAACCAAACTGTGGATTACAATAAAGCCACTGGCTTAGTGACCCCTGAGCCAAAATGTGGGTTGAGGTAAAGCCAAGATTGTGTTGCCTTTGATGGCCTAGGAATCCTTGTTGGAGAATGGCAAGATATACAATAAATCCTAGAGGTGGTTTGCCATTGATTAGGCCTAGGAATCCTTGCTAGTGAATGGCGGGATATATGGTAAAGCCTAGAGGGTGGTGTCTTGGTTTAGGGCCTAGTGATCCCTGGATCAGACTGTGGATTACAGTAAAGCCTGAGAGACTAGGAGACATGAAAATTCCTCACAATGTAGGTGGAGAAATTCGATGGTATCCATGCTTGTTCGGCCTAGTGATCTGGTGGAGATCACAGTAAAGGCTGTTATGATATGTTTATTGCATTGCCCTAGTAATTTGGGATGGATTACGGTAAAGGTTAGTTTCTATTGATGAGGGTGAGGTGGTTTAGCCTCAGGATTCCCTGGTTGGTTCTTTTGGTTTGAATCCTACATTCATGCTTGGAAGATGGCACGAGGGTGAATGGTTGAAGAGAGATTTGGCTTAGCCATTCTATGGTCGGGTGGAATATGGTAGTCCTATCTCGGGTTTGCATTTTGCATCATCAATATGAGGTTATTTCTCCTTGTATTACTATGAGTATTGTATTGTTTTATATGTGGATCACATGGATGTGATTTCATTGGTATTTCTATTTCTATTATACTGGTTATGTATATGTTTTATGATAGTGGCTATGTATGGCTCTCATCATGTTTTTACTTGTAAATGGATGAACAATGTATCTATGACCTAATAGATGATAATGTAATAAACGATATGAGGGAACAATGGTTCTTAAAGATTCTCAAATAATTATGTGATCCCTATGCTTAAATTTGTTGTCTACACCTGTAGATTACATATTTGTGATATGTTTGACAAAATGCCTGTCATGGCTAGTGGAGGTATGGTTAATGGCTTGTTTAAGTACTTTCTTGTGCATCATTTTCCCTGTTATTTTATTGTTCTGAATGTGTCATTCAATACTGGGTAGTGACCTGGGCTACGGGCTTGAAAAAGTGGCTCAAATCCTAGGGACGCTGGCACAACACTAGGCAATTTAGTCCCTGGATGATGGCATGCATTGCCATGAGAGCCTCCTAGATGCTGGTAGACCTATAATAGGAGATCATCCAAAGGCTAAGAGGTTAACAACTTCAGTGGGACCCAGGGGCTAGCAACTTGAGTGGTTGGGATGGTTCCTAGGAGTCCTGTATCTGATGTGGAAGGTCGATATGTTGTGTTTCCATCGATTCCACTTTCTTAAAGCCACATAGGAGGTTGCATCTAATCATAGTAGTCTCTCTTCACATGTTTACCCCGGTTAACCGGTTTCTTGGATAGATGTGGAAGGAGGGTGTTACATCATCGTCTCTCAACTTTGTCTCCTCATCTTCATCCCTTCGTCCTCATATTCTTTCGCCCTTAACCGGTCCGCATATTCATCACTTCTCAACTCTATTGATTTTCCATCCCCATCATTACCTTCCTTAAACTTTGTGAAGTCATCACCCAACCCTTCTCTAAATTCAGAGTCCTCCTTTAAATCAGATAAAATATGTGGTCCCTCCCTTACTGATATGCTTTCCTCTCCTAATACGTTTCTTTCATACACTCCCTCAGCCACGCATTTTTTCCTTTTCCCCTTCGCTTTTCTTTTTCTTTTATTAGAAATTGTAATTACTCCTGCATGTAAGAGTTGGCTAAATTTAGGAGAGTCAGTTAACTGATTCAAGTCAAGTGAGTTAAATTTAACTTATAGTTTGGTAAAAGTCGAATTTAGAGTGTTTGTGCATGTGAAGTTATTTTAGGTGAGTCGTTAGTTGGAAAAGGTAAAAACACCCCTCACCAGGTTCATTGTAATAATCAAGTTTGTGTGATCAATAGAGGAGAAACAACTCCTATGATTTGTGTTTGTTAATTTTTGTATTTCTCCTCTTTGCCTTTCCAACAAATTGGTATCAAAGTCGAGGAGAAAAATATAGGCAAAGAAAAGATCAGAGCGGGAAGATCTAAAAATCTAGAATTTGTAGCCGCAGCTTTCATAGCCCTGTAGCGATAAAAGGGTCAAAAGTATTTCCATGATCGCCAAGCGATAAGCCCATTAATTTTTTCATCAAACGAAGGAGCCAAGAGTATTCATTCCTTTCATATTTGGAAAGTCATAGCCTCGACAATGGTATCTAGTCAATTTGCAGCAACAATGTTGTCGCGAGTCACAATCGAGCCACGGAGAGCGTAATAGAAATGTGGATGGTGCAAATCAACAAATTAGTAAGGAATATTTTAAAGGTTTGGCATATGTGAGATTAGAGTTTAGTAATACCTTTTTTTTTGGAAAGTGATTTTTTTGGAGAATTAAAAATTAAGGTGGTTTTATTGAAAAATGAGTTTTTTTGGGGCTTTGCAAAATTCCGCTCGTTTGCAAAAATATTTTGATGTTTTGTCAAGCATGACAATTTTTTGGGTGAAGATTGTGCCTTACAGGGACGCATTATTAAAAACCATATTTTTTTTCAAGGAAGATATGGAAGATAGCCTTATGCAATAAAGCAAGAAGCTATAAGACAAAGGAAATACAACAATCATGTGTCACAAAGTGTCACTGAAGAAGACTAAGAAAATGAATAAAAAAGAAGAGGCAAATATTGTTGTCGTGATTAGAGAGATTCATCTCGCAGCCGAGGAACTAAGAAGTCTAGTAGAAGACAAAGAAGAAATTGAGGTTGATTGGTGTAGCGTGGATCTGCTACCACCTCCTATGTTTATTAGTGCCCTATATTTTACTTTCATTCAGCGAGCAATGGATGAAACAATTATGTGCAAGGGAGCAAATGCTACAACTTCCAAGGAAGCATGAAAGATCTTGGAAGAAGAATTTGGTGCAAGGGGGAGTGACATGCAACAAAAATATGTGTCACATCCTGTTGAGTCAACCACATATTTGAGAGTAGATAAACAAGAATCTGAGAGGACATAAGAGCTTGGAAAATCCCACTCAAAAGTGGATGATGGTCATGAAGACTATAAAAGTGAAACCCACGACGTGGAGATGCATATGGATGAAGAAGATGGAGCAGATGTTGCAGAGAGAGAAGTTGAAGTCTGTATGTGTGAAACAGAGCAAGAGCGTATAAATGATCAAGGACTCCACTGTAATGTGGATGGAGCAAATGTTGTTGAATTCCACTGTGACAAAACACATGTGAATGATGACTGAAAAGTGAGATGTGAATTGATGCATTCAACCGTAATTTATGGATTTGGTGAAGTTGAAATTTTCAATGAGCACATGCATGCTCGGATATCCCACCATAGTGTGGATGAACATCATGTTGATGTTATGTGTGAATTATTTTTTGAAACATGGATTGATTGTGGCAATATGATAAGCACCATGTTTGATGAAGAATTGAAAGTTGAAGTTGCCACTGTAGAAACAAAATATGAGGTAGTTGGAATTGCTCATGAAGCAATACATGATCTAGTAGCAGGTTATGATCAAGAAGAGGGTAAAGTGATTGAAGAGATTTTGATGAGAATATCCACTAACAACATAACAGTGGAAGACACCTTCCATGCAGTAGAAAAGAAGGCAGAGAAGGAAGCTCTCACTCAAGAGCATAATAGAGATGTTTTTAACATTGTTTTTGAATATGTAGATGTTTAGAATAGCATGAGAGCAGAAGCTGAAAACAAAGTTTATAATACGTTTGATGCATATTTGAAGCTCATTGAAGAATGGATTCATAAACCAATTGAACAAATTGATGCGAGTCTTAAAGCAGCAGCTAGAATAAAAGAATTGAATGAAATGGTGAATGACGATTTTGAGTGTGCAGATTATAGGAAAAAAATAGCAATACCTGATGATGAAAGTGAAAAGAATGATATGGATGTTTATGAAGACAAAGATGAATGCATTGAAACAATTTTTCAGCAATGGAGTCAGGAAGAGATAATATTTTTCTATCAATAAATATGGTAGAAAGAAAGACAGTAATATGAAGCACACACAATAGAGGGAATAAGACAAATTATAGTTGAATGAATCCTTGAAGAGGGAGGTGTAGAAGACAAGATCATATTGTGTTTCAACACAAACTCAAGAAAAGTCAAAGAAAAATTGCAGCAGTAGCAAGTAAAGAAATATGGAGCCTACAACAAGAAAGTGCAACTTAGAATGAAGCAATTTGGAAGATATAGAATCTGGAAGCAGAGAAAAAAAATAAAAATTGTAAAAGTTTAAGTCATTGTAAGCCTAGCTGAGACATAGACGAGCAGACATGTTTGAGTGATAATTGAGTCAATTTATATTGTAAGCCTAGCAGACATAGTTAAGTCATGTTAAGTCACGTTGAGTCAAGTTAAGTCATGTTTGAGTTATGTTGAGTCGTACGGTCGTAATTAAGGGGGAGTATTAGAAATTGTAATTACCTCTGCATGCAAGAGTTGGCTAAATTTAGGAGAGTCAATTAACGAAGTCAAGTTGAGTGAGTTCGAGTTAAGTTATAGTTTGGGAAAAGTCAAATTTAGAGTGTTTGTGCATGTGAAGTTATTTTAGGTGAGTCGTTAGTCGGAAAAGGTTTAAATACCCCTCATCGGGTTCATTGTAATAATTAAGTTTGTGTGATCAATAGAGAAAAGCAAAAACTCCTATAGTTTATGTGTGTTAACTTTTGTGTTTCTCCCCTCAACCTTTCCAATAGCTTCCATGTCTTCTAATATTTCTTCTAATTCGCCAATAGGCATACCTATTTCAACTCGAGATGGATGTAAGCTTGTGAAATTTCAATTTTTTATTAAATCAATGGATATGATTGCACACTAATGTAATATGCTCCGTCTGATAAAGGGATCAAGGGTTGTGATTTGTCCAATCTCTCTCCTCTTGGATGTTACTTTCCTAATAATTAATTAATGACCCTTCAAAAGACAGTGGTTCCTCCATGCGGCCAGAGATGGTCGGACATATACAATGACCCTTCTGTGGATCACTTGGGATCAGAGAACAAAATTCCAGACGTGATTTCACAACTGGACAATAAATCGAATGATATGCAACAAATTGTTGCCAATTCCTTTCTTTTTGTGATGCCAACATCCTCTAACTTGATGTTTTCTCACCCTGCAGGGTAGGAGATTCAAATTTTCGAAAGTCATCTTTGTACTGTATATATATACTTTCGAGAGCGGTGGTGATAACATTGTATATATGAAAGTAACAATTTTGATGTCTCTTGTATTTTTTATCTTTCTTTGATCTTGTGAGATCTACCAGCCGTGACCTTCAGCCTTTACTTGATTTTTCAGACCTCCTTCATGAAAAATATGAGCACTTGTACCAGCAAAATCATGGTCCCTTTGACAACGTTTTAATGAAACATTTTACTGCAAAATTTTGTGGCTTAGTTGGAAGCAAAAATGTGGGCACTTTTGGTTGTGTTTTGGTGGCATTTTTCGTTGCATTTTGGTGCTTATAGAAAAATGTGGCTTTTTGTTGGCATATATTTGTGCGTTGATTTATTGCATTTTTATAACTTTGCTTTCCGTCCAGCAATGCCTAAAAGCCTTAAGGAAATGTTTCTCCATTTTTAATTTTAATATTCTATCGATCTTGGATTGTGCTACGTGTTATCTAATTAACCTAAGGAATTATGATTTATTTTGAAATGGTTTTCATGACTACTTAGTTGTAGCTTCATGATGATTTAGTAAAATCCTCATTGATTTGGTGAGATTTTCCCTTATCTCTATGATCTAGCGCTAAATTGTGCCTCAATATCCTTATAGTGAACTAGTTCTCTAGAACCATTAACCATGCTCTGGTTGACTTATTGTGAGTTGGCCTTTTTCCCAAGCTCGAAATGGGCTTCAAATTCCAGAATCCATTGTTATCAAAATCCTTAAAACTAAGATGTAATGCATGGCATGACCACTCATTGGTGTGTTGTATAAGAATGATATTGATTTCTTTTATCAACAAATATGTAAATTAATCCATATGAAACATTA
>APFE031048333.1:0-20702 GCA_000404065.3 Pinus taeda | reverse complement strand
TCATTAGGCGGATGATCTGACGGTAGAACTTATGTTTAGTTTAGGGTTTTTTGCCCTAGAAGGCAACCCCTCTCTTTGTATGAGGGCATTGTATTTGAGGCTGTAAGATAGATGTGTATTCAGTGTGAGCGAGAAACAGAGAGGTGAGACTGTGAGAGAAGACAGAGGATATTACAGCGGATTTGCTGTAGGTTGTGTCTCTTCATTTTGCTGGATAATAAAAAAGGAAGGACTGGCTGTTCGAGGTGGACGTAGCCCAAACTGGGTGAACCACGTATATCTGTGTCTCTCTTGTTTTGTGCATTTTCTGTGTTTATATTTCTGCAATATTTTATGTGTTCCATTGCTCCGTAATATATAATTTTCTAACATAAAGATCACGGGGGTTCTAGAGAACCCTCCAAGAAACTTGGCCCAGGCAAGAAATCTTCTAAGCAGCATAGGGATGAGAACGCACAAAAGGACATAGGAATGGGAACACAGACACCCATAGAAACTTATATCCTGGGGCAGCATGAAAAAAAAGAAATCAGCAAGGACCAAGGGGGGCGAGCACCTCCCAACATACCGCATATCCAATGATGAAAGTATTATCTTGGAACATCAGGGGACTTGGGCACCCCTCTAAGGTAGCGGCCCTAAGGGATCTTATCATTTCTGAGAAGCCAGGAATTATTATGTTACAAGAAACAAAACAAAACCACAAGGAAATGAATAAAGTCATTGAGCAACATAGACAATATAGAGGAAGCATTAGTGAGGCAAGAGGAGCCTCAGGAGGAATAACAACAATTTGGAATCAAGGTATATGGAACTGTATTTCGGAAACAATAAATCAACACTGGATCAAAACAACTCTGGAAAATAAAGCAGATCAACAAGCCATTATCATCTACAACATCTATGTGTCGAATCATTGCAGTGATAAGGATAGTTGTTGGCATGATCTAAAAGACAGTTTGGATGCAGAAGAGAACACTAACATTATTCTAGGAGGTGACTTTAATTTAATCCTCCAGTAGCAAGGTACTCATCCATCAAGTCAGTTCTAGCACTGTTAGCATAGATGAGGTGGAAGATCCACCAGATTGATGTGAGGATAACATTCCTCAATGGAGTTATTGAGGAGGAGATGTATATTGAGCAATCGAAGGGGTTTGAGACCTTCAACAGAGAGTCACATGTGTGCAGACTCAAGTGAGCGTTGTATGGACTCAAACAAGTACCCCGTGATTGGTATACTAGGATCGATAACTATCTCACTAGTTTGGGCTTGACCAAAACTGAAGCAGATGCAAACCTTTATCACATTGTGGTAGAAGGTAAATTATTGATTATTGTGCTATATGTCAATGAATTGATCCTTACTGGTGATGAGCAGCTCATCAAATCTTTAAAGGAGGACCTTGCAAGAGAGTTCGAGATGAAGGACATGGGCCTCATGCAGTACTTCCTTGGGTTGGAAGTATGGAAAGGAGATGGGGAATTGTTTGTCTCTCAGGGAAAGTTGCTTTTTGTTAGATAAATCTCTGTGTATGTGTGTTAAATCTTGATGCGTGTTGATGATATGAGTTCTCGATCGTGAATTTACTTCTCCAAATTAGTAGAGTAGCTTCTACTCTTGTGATTTAGAAAATTTCATGAGCAGTTAGAATTTGCACATTAATTTCTACAATCCCCACTTTTAAAAATAGGTACAATAAAGCTTTGAGTCCAGGGTTTAGGGAAGTCTTGCTTGATTGTTAAATAAAAAATGACATGCAAAGAAATCTTAGGCTAGTCATGTCCAATCTCAACTCATCCCACTTAACAAGTTAAGAAGTCAAGGCTCATGTCCAACTATGGCCATGAAACAACTAAGCAACATAGTTTATGTCTTGACATGCCATAACACCCGGCACGTCTAATAAACCCTTAGCATTATGTTCCATGTGTTAGCATCCCATACATTCCTTGGCATTTTTTGGCACTCACTAGCACACCCTAGCACTCCCTGACATGCCTTGGCACTCTAGCATGCCTTGGCACTACTTGGCATATAACCTTGTCACTCCCTCCTTAACACACTTGGAACTTGTTGACACTCCCTATCACACACTCTTATCTGTTCATTTTAATGCATTTTTAACAAGTTCTTCCTTGTGTTTTTGTGGAACTCCCTAACACTCCCTAGCACACATTGACACACTCTCGCACCTAGGACATCTTGGCATGTCACCCTGGCACTCTAGCATTCCTTTGCACTACCTAGCATACCTTGTCACTCCTTCATTAGCACACCTAGAACTCGTTGACACTCCCTATCACACACTCTTATTCATTCATTTCCATCAATTTTAAACTAGCACTCCCTTGTGTTTCCCTTGTACTCCATAACACTCTCTCACCTGTATTGATACACCCTAGCACCTGGCATATCTTTGCATGTTTCCTTGACCTTTAGCATGCCTTAGCACTGCTTAACATACGTTATCACTCCCTCATTAGCTCACATGTAACTCAAACGACTATTCCTGTCACAAACTCATTTGTTCATTTTCATGCGTTAATTTGAGCTAGTGCTCCCTTCTGTTTCCTTGGCATTCCCTAACACTTCCTAACACATGTTGGCACACCTTGGCACTTGCCACATCTTGGCTGCATGCCACCCTGACACTCTAACATGACTTAGCACTATCCAACATACCATGTCACTCCCTGCTTAGCACACCTAGAACTTGCTAACACTCCCTGTCAAACACTCTTATTCATTCATTTCCATGCATTTTGACATAGTTCTCCCTTTTGATTCCCTGCCATTCCCTAACACTTCCTAGCACATGTTAGCACACCCTGGCACTTGGCACGTCTTTGACACATATCACCCTGACAGTCTAGCATGGCTTAGCACTTCCTAGCATACCATGTCACTCTTCCCTTAGCACACCTGGAACTCGCTAACACTCCCTATCACACACTCTTATTCATTTATTTCCATGCATTTTTATCTAGTGCTCCCTTGTGTTTCCCTAGTACTCCCTAACACTCCTTAGCATGCATTGGCACACCTTGGTGCTTGAAACATCTTGGTATGCTTACCTAGAATGTTAGAAAATTATATATTACAGAGCAATGGAACACATAAAATATTGTAGAAATATAAACACAGAAAATGCATAAAACAAGAGAGACACAGATATACGTGGTTCACCCAGTTTGGGCTACGTCCACCCCAAATAGCCAGTCCTTCCTTCCTTTCTCTCACAGTCTCACCTCTCTGTTTCTCGCTCACACATAGAATACACATCTATTACACAACCTCAAATACAATGCCCTCATATAAAGAGAGGGGTTGCCTTCTAGGGAAAAAACCCTAAACTAAACATAAGTTCTATCGTCAGATCATCTACCTAATGAACGACCCAGATTGACTAGAAATTACTATACTTTTTACAAGGCAAATTTACATCTGTTTTTAGCTTCGGGGGCGCTGCCCCCGAGCCCCCATTGAGGGACTTCTGGCCCCCGGACCCCCCAGCCAAGGGGGATCAGCCCCCTCGGACCCCCGCGGGGGGGACAAGTCCCTCCTGCACCCCCCCGCGTGGAGGCGTGTACAAACTTCCTGGGGTATACATCCGGCTGAAACAAAGACCTCTGAACAATCATGCTCCACACATAACATAGAATTCTAGCATGCCTTAGAAGTACCTATCATACCTTGTCACTCCCTACTTAGCACACCTAGAACTTACTGACACCATTTCCATGCATTTGAAACTAGTGCTCCCTTGTGTTTCCCTAGCACTTCGCCCTCACACTCTCTAGCATGCGTTCATGCCACACCCTGGCACCTGACACAACTTGGCATGCTGATCATGCCTTGGAACTATTTAGAAATTGTTAGTACTTCCTGAAATTCACCGACACACCTTGGTACTCCCTAGTTCTCATTCCCTTGTAGATAGCCTTACTTTTTTGTGACTTGGATACCCAATCAAGTCATTAGAAAAACAATGTTGTGCCCAACCCAAAGTATCCTTTTGTTTGAAACTTCTTTGTCTAGCCCCTTATTATAACCATATGATTGCCTCCTACAAGTCTTATTCAGGCCTTCTCCTAACACACTTCATCCTTGAGACACTTGGAATTCATTAACACTCCTTCGCACATCCTCTTATTCGTTCATTTCCATGCATTTTGACAAAGTTCTCCGAAGTTTTGGCACTCCCCAACGCTCCTAAAAATGCATTGACATTATCTGGCATGTGTTAGCATTCCTTTTCATTCCTTGGCACAACCTGGCACTCCTGAATTATAATGACTCACAACTACCCTTACTTTTTTTGGGACTTGGGAACCCAACCAAGTCTTGCCTTGATGACAACAACCTGACCAAGCTATAGTTACTACAACTAGTTTGTGCCTTGTTCACCTAAGAACTAAATATAACTCATCTCAGGCTACTCATGTCCAATTTCAACTTATCCCACTTAACATGTTACAAGATACCAAGTCAAGGCTCACATCCAACCGTGGCCATAAAACAACTAAGTAACATATTTTACATATTGACAGGCCATAGCACCTGGCACGTCTAACAATCCCTTTGCAACATAGTTTACATCCTCTTTCCTTGGGAATTCTTCTTTTGTAAATGTGAACCTTGACTATGCGATGAAAAAAATCCAAAACATTATTAAATTATGGGAACTCCTCTTCATGTCTGAAGCTAATGAAACGTCACAATTCATCCAAGATACGTCCAAATATTTGATTTGTGCCATAGGGAATGTGAAAGATGCCCTTAATAGAAAACATGCATAAACATTTGTAGCCAAGTACCCCAAATGTGAGATGTTTCCACTTGTGCAATTACTCTTCCAATTATGTGAACTCAAGAACAAAACACATCTTAAAATGCATGAATGTCTCTCAACATGTGAAAGAAAAGGTAACCCTTACCCTAGTCTCCCTCCGTTGGCAATTTGGGCCTTTTGTCACAAGGTACCTTCTCTTGTTTGGAAAGAAGACATAACCAAGCTTTTAGATGTTTCTAAATGGAGTACTCTTCATTTATGTCCTTCTCCTTTATTCCACATGATACAAATGGAAATTTTCATATTCTTAATTATGTTATTCTCTTAACAGGAAGATGAGAGGAAGATGAGAAGGGCACACTCTTATTGGAACTAACCTAGAACTAGTGGAATTGGTTGGTCCCAATTGTTTTTAGAGTTGTAATGGTATAATTTGGTGGTTCAGATTGGCTAAGGTTGGTCTTATATTGAACCGACCTTAAAACACCAAAGTGACTAGTTTTCTACTAAACTAACCGATTCTAAGAATGTAGTGTAACATAGAATGTAGTTGTGCATATTAATCCAAAGTTCTTATGAAATTTACCATGTTCATAAAATGATTGTTGTTCTCAACCTATCAATTTATCAATTTAACTTTGAGGACCAATAAGATAATTGATGGTCTTATTTGGCCTCTTTCCAAGGTAGACAAACAATATCATTGATATTATTCATACAATATCTTTTTTTCCATTCATTTATTTGATTCATATTTCCAAGATTTGAAACTAATGCTAGAATTAGTTTATAAACATTAAATGCTACCTATAACCATGAAAACACTGACCATAACCATGTAAACACTGAAGAGGGCCAGATGATTGTGTGCATGTTGGTGTGGTGTATAAGGAACAAGACACTTGTTAGTATTCTTATTCTTCTCCTGAGAAAAATCAGCGACTACCTTCAGATTTAGTTGCAACTTTAGACTTCTTTGCAAGGTGCACAACCTCTCCTCTACTTTAGCTTGACAACCCAACTTCAACGAAGTATGCTAAGAAAATGTCATATTTTGATTCTTGTAAGAATTATCCATTAAGTAGAGCACTTACTGGAACAAAATACCATTATGGGGATATTCCATTCTAGTTCAACAAGTTATATGATGTGGAACTGTCCAAATAGAGAAAACAAAATCTTTTTCACACTTATCAACTCTCCAGTTTTATTAAGCCTTCAATCTTGTCTTCATGCAATCAAGCTTTAAAACAAAGCTAGACCTAATCCACTCCCGTAAGGCATCATAGCCTATATGGGAATCTCTAAACCCACCCCATTGGAGGTGTCAATCCTGATTTCATGCATCTATTGGACTCAAGACTAGCTCGCATATTGATTAGTCCACTGATATATCGAACTTATCCTCATGCAAGTGAATTGGAATAGACTAAAGCTCATGCAAATGTTGAAATGAAGGTGTCTTGGATGGTGGATTCCATGCACCAATCCTATCTCATGTTGTTGTTTTTGGTACTTGAAGTATCATTTTAATGAAATGAAACACTAACCTTCAAATAATCAAAATAACCATTTTCGATGTCAACCTTGACAATATTATAAATTCATTTGTACTCTTATCACATGCTTATGTCTTTTCTTCATTCTTGTAATGCAATCAATTTAGTTTTTAGTTACAAGTCATCACCATAACAAAAACCATAGCAACTTTTAACCTTTAAGCCTAATTATTTCCAACACTAGGATAATTTTTTAATTTTCTCTAATATCATCTGTAACAAACCCAACACCTTGAGTGTCATCCAAGCGATGGGGTCAACTTCTTTGGAAACACACAACGGGAGAGAGACATATTATCACTTTAAAATTTAACTTCCTTACGATAATGGCTATGGGTATCACTTGAGATGAACCCAACGCCTTGAGTGTTATCGAAGTGATACAATCAACTTATCTCAAAACACACAAAGAGAGAGAGATATTATCACTTTAAAGTTTAACTTCACTGCAATAATGGCTACAGGTATCACTTGAAGTGTCATTTATGTAGTGATGTAGGGTATAGTGTCACATATACCAAGTGATGTAGGATAGGGTTGAAAGGCTAGGTTAACTCAAGGGTTGGGCGCCGAGACTAGTGGATTGGTTCCTGCGGGTCTTTTAAAACCTGAGGGAGGTCTGTAAAGAGTTGGTTAGTTGGTTCCACTTCCTTAACTACACTTAGGGAGTTTAATCATATCATAGCAACTCTTCATCACCTGTTTACCCTGGTGGACCGATTATCTCTAGTAAATGTGGGAGGAGGGAATTACATAATATAAATCCTTTATTCAAGTAGAAGCTTGTGTATTTATTTGTCTTATATTTTCATGCTTATAATTTCCTCTAACTAATAAGAACTTATCTCCACTTTGTCATGTAATAAAATTGTGTCCTGATTTGTGTAATGACCCACTCAATCATGCTAGACATTGGGTCATGACTTGTCTTACAGATGCTTGTTTACAAAGGGAGACCCCTCTCGACTCCTTTAATGCAATTTATACTCACAAGTCTATGAAATATATTGGATGACTATATGGATGACTTTCAAATTATCGCAATAGATTAACTTGATTGTGTGGATATTTGTCTTCCACACTATGTTATTTGTCTTTACTGGACATATTATTTATATGCAAGATGGATATTTTATTTCCCCATGGTATGTTGGTTTCTCTTGGATGTACTTTCAATGGTAGTTTTGGTGCCATTGACAAAAAGTGTGGTCCTTGGTGCTCCTCCAATTGACCAATGTACTTCACTGGTTCCTTCTTTCAGACTTCAGCCAAAAGATCCAATTACCAGGTTGTCAAATGATGTTGGTATTGGTACTGTATTGTTCACTAAAATAACCTTTATTGCTACTATATTGTCGCAATTTTTTTACTCTTGGCTAATTCAATTTCTTTATTTCCTCTTGCCCCAACTTAGATACATATGTGTCACGTTTTCTTGTGAGATTTCAGTTATGAGATGAAGTAATAAACATACATATTTGTGAACACTAGGAAATCTATTGCATCCTCACTTATTTAGAGCGTGACAACACATCTCTCCTCTTCGATCTTACCCCGACTGTCCCATGGGAATACTCCTCTTTGCGAAGTTGTTTAATGGGAAATGCAGATGTGTTTGTCTTCCTCGGCATCCTCTCACTCATCGACGACGAGGAACCATGCCCTTCCATCGAACGGCTGGAGGCGCTCCTAGCGGGTTATCAATCTCCTAGGCAAGGAATGAGGGTTCATTTTTCGCCCCTTAATGTCGGAGCTCGGTTTGGGGTTCTTGTTTTGGATGTGGGTTACGCGGGTCGAAGCTTGGAGTCCTACCACTATCTATAAATATTGAGGAATTCAGGTGCTACCTCAACCTTGGATTTTGGTCTACTTTGCTCACTTTCAGGTGGATAAACTTTACCCTGTCTATTTTCTGGCACTTCTTCTTTGAAGTTCATTTTCCTTTCTTGCTATGGAATTGGCTGCATAACTTTGGTAAATGGTTCATGCAGGTTTTGGAAGCGGCAAGACCGGAAAGCGATATCGATTGTATAGGTGGAGCAACATTCCAGTCGCATATGGAGCGAGCAGTCTCTCTGAGTATGTTGTCCCCTATACAGACTGAGCTATGGAGAGATATTCGGTTTTGCTTGTTAACAGTGCTTTTGCCTTGCCCTGCCTTTTAAGAGGGTTTCTTCATTTTTGGACCTGGAGGGTTTCGTTTTTATTTATTTTTTTCCTCTTCCTGGTTAGCTTCTCCAAGCTTGCTCACTACCGACGGGGGTTACCTTTAATTTTTGTAATACAGTTGTAAAAGAACATCAATTAGTTCCGTTTTACCTCTTGGGTTCTCTTGGCTCACTCATTTATATGGGCAGGAGCCTGAATATGTTTTTTTTTTAAATGTTGGAGGTTTTGTATTTTGTTGTAAAAGACCAAACATTGTTTTCTCCTCAGGAGTATCTGTGTAATTTTGTCGAAAGTTCTTCATGATTAAGCTATGGTCGTCTGTATTTTCTTTGCTGTATATAGCACTTATAGGTTTTGTGTTCCTCTACGGAATAAGCTTTCTATTTGGTAATAATTTTATTTTCAACACGTTTGTCCTTAGATACGTAGAAAAGATGGTTTTGCGTTACTTTTTCTTACGAAACAATGCAGCCTGAATGCTTTTGGTAATTATAGGCTTGCATGTATAGTTTTCCTCTAATCTTCTGCAGTGTTTAACATAGCCGTTCCCCTGCGAAGACCATGAATTTTGGAACCCATAATCATGACCATGGTCGCAGGGTTTTGGATTCTAGTTGGTTTGAGGGTTCTTGCCTCTCGAGTTCATCAATGTAGCTTATATTCACATGGGTGGCCTCTGTCCAAGGCTGACCTATGATGATGCACCGACATCCGGTCACAGAACCTACATGCACAGATTTTCCCTTACGATCTTTTTGTTTATCACAGATCTAATATTTATTTTCTTTTTGTTCTGGTTCGGTGCTCTTTGAACAGGATCTTGTCCATGCTTGTTATCACTAGTTCTTCTGTATGGCAATATATACTGGCTTTAGCAAAGATTACAGTCTACATTTGTAAATTCAGTTTCTATGGTAGCTTTTATTTGGTTATTGCAAAGATTACAGACTCTGTTTATTTTTTCAATTTCTACAACAACTTATATTTGGTTATTTTTAAGAGGAACTAGTCCT
Source organism: Pinus taeda (assembly GCA_000404065.3). Lineage (NCBI taxonomy): Eukaryota > Viridiplantae > Streptophyta > Pinopsida > Pinales > Pinaceae > Pinus > Pinus taeda. The sequence continues at coordinate 11,165 of APFE031048333.1, read as the reverse complement.
TTAAACTATAACACTTTTGCTCGAGAAGTTACAGTTTGGCGTTTGTTTCAGTTTTACCTTCATTTGAAAGGATTAGAAATAAAGGTTGCCTCTCCAGCAATATGTTCTAGTTCATTTATTTAATTGTATTACATTTCCACCGAGGCTCTAAGTTATGCTCATAGTTATAATACTTGTATTTGAGTCTTTTAGGTTTCCAACTAGCGTAGATCTTAATTCCACTTCCATTTTGTTCTCGGCATTTCTCTTACCTACATAGACATGGTTGTCTCATCATATGTGGCAGGTCGCAACTAGTCTGCTACAGTAGACTTCCTTCTCCTAGTTTTAATCTTTTACGTTGAACATATACATTTTGGAACCATTTAGGGTATAACTGTTGATCAAAAGGAAATTGTTAGTAACATCTAATTTGATAGCATTGATTAATTCCCAACCACTTAAAAGAGATTTAGGTAAAATTCAAAAAGTAAAAAAATAACTTATGCTTTATACTATTTACTAAGATAAAAAATGGAAATGCTACACACTCTAGCACCGTCTTTCCTGTCTATAATTCTATAGAAACAGTTGTAACCAAAAAGAAATCACTATGTTTAGATATAGTTTTATATAGATAAGATGCAGGACATTGGTTTCACCGATAGAAACTTTGGCCCACTCTACGAGGAACTAATTTCTAACTTTATGAAAAGCTATAAAGTCCAATGCAAAAACATAATCCATTAATATTTTTAATTAGGAAATATTGCGTGATTGCAGGCCAGATTTTAAACAACTAGAACAATGGAGCCTTCAAGGATTGCACCATAGAGAACTTTTAAGATAAACAAGAGTTACAAGAATATGTCTGAAAACAATGATAGAGGGGAACCTAAACCAGTAGGCAACTGAGTAAAGGTAAATAGTCAGCACTAACTTAGATAACAACTAACACAACCGAACAATCGTAGCCATTTTTCATTGAGCACCTCAAACCTTCTGCAGGTTTTCAAATCCTTGGCCAGTTATGTTAGTTTTTGGTTGCTCCGAAAGTGTTTTCAGACTGGCTAGGAGAGTGCTTTATGGGATGTCCTTCATATCATCCAAAATAGTATAACCTTCAGCTACTTCTCCAGATTCTACAGGATTTTATGTGAGGAGAATACTTTCAGAATGATCTGTCCCATCCAAAACTGTAGCATCCTTCTCCATGACACAGATGGTCTCCAAGTGGGACATGCAGTGACAAATATTCAGTCTTTGATCTCACATCAATTTCTATAAGCTCAAGATTTTTCACTAGGGCATATTCTGGTCCCTCAACCTCTTCAATGGATTATCCAAGGAAAGTTGCTGATTGCACACATCCTTGTCTTCTAGAAGAGATTCATTCATACTAAAACAAGGGGATATATTGTAACTTTTTCTAAGTTCCTAAACTTTTGGATGGAATACTAGAGTCTAGGCCAAATCAGGTGCTTAAACAAGGAGATATATTATATCAGCCCCTCTCCAGGCGCTTGGGTTTTCTTTGAAGTACATTTCTATAAATTAACATATACATTAGCCAAATCTATTTAAATTTAGGTTGGATATTTAGAGTTACGATAATGCATACATCGACCATTTGTGTGAATTCAAGATAGATATTCATCCTCAAGTTTCCTATGTCTAGGTGCATTCTAGATCCCTATTTACATGAGATTTTGTTAGTTTCCTTATTTAATGTGCCATGAAAGAGATGATGGCTCATCTCATTTCCATGAATGTTATAGAAGGAACCTAGGCTCTTTTGGTGCAAACATCATACTGGTTACATGTACCTGAGTTTACAAATTTTCTAACATGGATCTGAAATTTCACTTGGGAATTGGGAAAATGTAAATTTATTTCAACCTGAAGATAGTGTTAATCCCCAAATACAAGGAAGGAATTGGAATGTCTTTTTTATTCTTAGGACTATTCGATTTTGCCTCTTGAAATTGATTTCTGAAACTAGTTTTGATCTCAAATTTTTTTATTAAATTCCTTGGAATATTATGGAGGATATTTATAAAAAAAATTGAGTACAATCAGAGCTAAATTTATTAGTGACATTCATACTGTAATATTACCAACACTAATTTTACTACAAGTTTCCCTATCTCATTTTTCTAACATATGGGTTCACAATATTCTCCATACTTTTACCCATGTTATCATCTAGTTTTTTCTTATAACATTTGGCCTTAAAGTACCTATTTCTCTATCTATCACTGGGTAGTGAATTTAGGTCATTTAATTTAGATTTGGGAGACATATATTTCAATAGTATGGAAACATCAATTGAGTTAGGTGCTTGTCTTTTCATTGTATCTATTTTCAATGTTTAGAACTTAGTGACGTCAACATTATCATTTTGGTACTAGTTGTTTTGTATGCAATAGTCTTGATATATACTCTTTTCCATTCCTAGTAGAGTAGTGCAAAGGTTTTAACATGTTTACACCAAATATATTTGTCAATTTTAAAAGGTATGGGGCCACATGAAAAACACGGTTAAAATCTCATCCTTTTTCAATGTTTTGCAAAAGTTGTCTTTCCTACGCCACCTAACCCCACTATCCCCAATATCTGAGATTTCCCCCTTTGTTGTTGCTACAACATGACTGCCTCTTCAAAATCTTGAAGCTTAAAATTCAAGCCTGTTGGATAGTCGGCCATGGGCAACTCTGGCTTTTTCACTATTTTCAACAGACATTTAACCACCTTATCTAGCAGCTCTATCTCCAGCTCCTTGCTAGTTATTCAGAAGAAAATAAATATAACAGTGAGAAACAAACATCTATGTCTATTTATCAAACATAAAATACTATCATTGATAGTGAAGGTTGAGTTTTCACCTAGTATTGCATGCCTCTAGCTCAAAACCACTAATGTCTGCAACACGAAAAAGTGCATTTCTCTAATCTTCAATAGCCTTGGAGTCAAATTGTGGCTTCTCTTCATTAGTTTCAGGGTCAGAAGTTCTCTTCTCTACAAGGTTTTGTAGGGATTGAGCATATCTTCCCCATTTACTCTGCGCCCATTGAACCTCCATGGGCATGACACCATAAAACATTGGAATTATGGGAACCCCTGAGTCCAACATTAGCACGAGCTCATCTAAGTACCAATTTGATTCAGCATAATGAGGAGAGAGGATCGCCACATAGGCTGAGGCAGTCTCAATAGCACATTTTATTTGAGAAGGAAATTCGTATCCCCGCTGCAATTCGTCCTCATCTAGAAAGAACTTCAATTTAATTGAGCGAAGGAGACTGTAGAGCGACCTGGTGAAGGTTTTATTCACGTCAACTCCACGGTGATTTATGAATATCTTATACCACTGACTGTTGTTGGAATGAGAAACCATAGACGAGGAAGCAACCATTACCAGTACAATGTTGAGGTAGGCTATTATTTAGCAACTAAAGGCATTTGTAACCTTGGAACTGGATCAATAATGACAGGAAGTACACTTGTTCTATTAGTGATAGTCCAAGTTCTTGAAATCATAATGGGTGATATGATCCTAACCAAGCTTTCTACTGTAAAGCCTTTTATTATATTTTTATATTTGAATCTAGGTTGTATATGGAGATACAGATTTAGTTATGATACAGTTTGGTGTACCAAATATAGAAGAGGCCATGACACTAGGGAGGGAAGCCTCAGATTATATTAGTGGAACATTTACAAAGGTACAGTGTCAATAATTTTAAATATCCGTGAAGCCTATAGAGTTGTTAATGATGTTTTTGTAGGATGAATGTTTTAATATCATCTTTCTTTTTAAAACTAATCTTCCTTTGACATTCCACTTCCATGATATCTTTGCAAATATGCATAGGGCAAGATGATCAGTTATGCTTTTCTGTGGCTTATCTGCATCTGTTTGGTGCATCTTTGGCATCTAATCAATGTGTTATTTAACATATGCTTTTATGCAGCCTATTACACTAGAATTTGAAAAAATATACTACCCATACTTGTTGATCAGCGAGAAAAGATATGCTGGGTTGTTGTGGACAAAGTGAGATGCTTATGACAAAATGGATACTAAAGGTGACAAACTTGATCTTTTTGTTTCAAAGATAGGCCTTAGCGTTTGTGAAGGGTCAAAATGCTCTTAGAAAAATTACCTACCTACCTACACAAACTACCTGCCTAGCCTACCTATCTAACCTACCCATCCATCTATCCCAACCATCAGACTCCATGTCATGAGGTTACCCTTCAGGGAGGTTACCCTTCGGGCCTTTGATTACCACTTACTAAACTAACACAACTCCATAGATGTTTCTTATAGGGATAACCACTTCTCGCTACGGGAAAGGGATAACCTCCCCTTTGTTATTTATTGTGTGTATGTGTGTGGAACTTCCTGTAGGATAAGAAGTAGCCGACAAAGCCATTTCTACATGACCTCAGAACGTGAAACTACCTACTTTCGAGACGTCTAACCTGAGCGATTTGCTAAAACTTTCGAAAGAATGTATAAAGTACCTTTATATGTTTTCATCTTCCATACACCCATCCATGAGAAAACCTCCTTATTAAACACATGTTCTATTAGCATGAAAGGAAGTGAAGAGACCCAAAATTGATCACTGCGAGTGGCCCTAGGTCAGACATAAGTCTTATAACAGTCCATGTTGAATTGAAACTTACTGCAGTGTGCATTTTGTCAATACTTTGGAATTTGAATGGAATGCATGGTGTCTATCATCGTCATATTGTTTCAATGTGCAAGCATTGTTGAAAGAAACCTTTTCAGCATCCTTCCGGACCCTCCATAGTGTGTACTATGCAGCCAGTATAGTCTGTGCCTTTTCAAGTTGAAGAATCTGTCCCTCAGGTTCCCACCACCGAAACATAGAAAAGGATACCAAAAGAGAACACTTTGCTTCCTCCTTATACGCCACCTTTGATTACTGAATTTCCCCACTTTGACAAGGCCATCTGAAGGCCAGTCGCTCACTAAGCCATCCTAGTGGATGAGCTTAACCTCATAGGAAGGAGCTGGGGAAACAGAAGACTTACAAAAATAATTTATTTGATACCTTCTTAATTATTAAATATTCCTGATCTTTTAAATATTCCATATCAACAAGCATTGAAACAGTGCGAAGGGATAATTGTCCGCTGGTGAAGAACTTGGTTACAGAGTGCCTTCACAAAATACTCATTGATCGTGACATACCTGGTGCAGTGCAGTATGTCAAGAACACTATTTCTAACTTGTTAATGAACATAATGGATTTGTCACTGTTGGTGATAACTAAGGTGAGAACAATGAATCCTTCTGCATGTTTATGACCAAATTTGTTTGACCATTTGTTACTTTTGAAATGGAGAAAATATGATAGGGGGAAGAGGAGATTTACATTGTGAGCAAGTCACTTATTACATATTCCTGGTTTCAAGTGTTAGAAGTATATAATATATACCTAGTTGGGGCAGGCCATGGAAGTTTCATTTTTAATTCTATCATGTTTCTTCTCCCTACATTCTGTACTTGGAAGGGATTCAATCAATATTTACTGCTAGCAATGGGAGGAAGAAGTGTCAAGGGAGGCTCTTATACAATTGAAGAGAATCAAAACATGACAATATATAATATATCTGCATTTTTAATCTCATGCTGAGAAAAATTGCTTACTGTTTAGCTGCGATAGAAACAGATGTTTGCAGGTCATATCCTTTATCAATTCTATCAACATATTCTTAAGGGCATTGTTGTTTGCCTGTGCTAACAATCTCTTTGTTGAGTCAGGGTCTGACAAAGACTGGAGATGACTATGTAGTCAAGGCAGTACATGTGGAACTAGCTGAGCGCATGCGGAAGGTAAATACTGGAAATAACTTCTCAGCAAGTATAATGAATGGTGCAATTCCTTCTGGTTCCATTTCAATCCTATCTCTCTATTTTTATTACTGCAGTGCATCTAAAGATTGTTGTAATATTTTGCTTTTTATTGACAATGAGTCCATTGTTGGATTTTTTAAATTGATGTCGCGTTTTAAAGCTAAGTTGCCCCTGGTTTACAGAGGGATGCTGTAACTGCTCCAACTGTGGGTGATCGTGTTCCATATGTCATCATAAAGGCTCTAAAAGGTGCCAAGGTAATAATTAACCCCTTTTGTGCTTAGCATAAGTCTCGATATTGCACTAAAAAAAGGTCATTTCAATTATTTTGTTGTGTTTTAAAGCCAAGTTGCCCCTGGTTTACAGAGGGATGCTGCAACTACTCCAACTGTGGGTGATCGTGTTCCATATGTCATCATAAAGGCTGCAAAAGGTGCCAAGGTAATAATTAAGCCCTTCTGTGCTCAGCATAAGTCTCGATATTGCACTACAAAATGGTTATTTTAATTATTTTGTTATGTTTTATTTGGAGGCATAATTTACAAAGCGATTATGGATATAATGACTAATGTGTTTACTTGGGCTCAGTCATATGAGAAATCTGAGGATCCAATTTACGTACTGGAGAATAACATCCCTATTGATCCACAATATTATCTGGAGAATCAACTGAGCAAGGTGAAAGGCCAAAGCATCATCACTTGTAGTTTATGCTCTTTTTGAAAATTTCACCAGTGTTTCAAATATATCTTGATAGATAGTAATTCTTTCCAGCTAAGTGTTTTTTATTAGTGCCTGTTTTTTCTCTGTAGCCGCTGTTGAGAATATTTGAGCCCATTTGGAAGAATGCAAGAAAGGAGCTTCTTCATGGTAGTCACATAGGAGCAGTTTCCATATCAACTCCTTCAAATAGTGGAATTATGAAATTTTCCAAGAAACAACTTGTATTGGTTGTAAAACACCTATCAAGTATTTAGTTAATACAAGTAGAGGGTGTCCTACATGTGGTTTCCTTTCTTATAGTAGTGCACAATTGAGAGTAACTATTATTTCAGTTTGGCGCTTTAGAAAGCTACTAGGGTTCATCTTTTTGATGTGGAAAAATCTATGAGGTTGCATGATTCCATGCCTGCTCTCCTTGTAAGAAACTCTCTAGCTTTCTTATAATAAGAATTTCTGGTTAGGTTGCTTCATACTGAAATTCATGATGTTACCTGATTTCATGTTGCCATTGCAGCAAAGAAGATCAGACACTTTCTTCACATTGCAAAGGAAGAGAAGCATAATTGTATCAGAAAACAGTTGCAAAGGGTAAGCTCGTATTCTAATATTGCAAATGGTAAGCTTGTATTTTAATACCATTGCTATTTATTTGGAGAATTTAAAGTAGGCCTTGTGTCTTTTGTTCTCACCAAGATTTTCTATCATTTGACACTTGCAATGCATGTTGTTTTAACCCGTTTTTAACACTTGAACTAATTCACTTGTTGTAATACATATATGTATAGACATACCTTTCACATAAAAATTGCTATAACAACCATTGCACTCAAGCAGACTAATCAGTTGAGTATTATACATGTTATCTTCCCTTCTGTGTTGATAGAGAAAACCTATTGATTTGAAAGGAAGGAAGAAGCTTTTGTTTTGCTTGGGCTAATTTTCAGAGAGACATTTGCTGAACTTTTGCATCCAGATATATTTTTTTGATTAGTAAAGATATCAAGTTACGATTTAATATTAGCAGGCAAGGATCTCGTGGTTATTATATTCTACTCTCCCTTGCCTTTCTGAAAGGTATCTGCTGTTCTGAAGGTTAGAAATGGTCTTTGGTAAACTATGGACACAATGTGAGCGGTGCCAAGGCTCTTTGCACTAAGATGTTCTTGGCACAAGGTTTTTGAATGCTATATTTCAAGTATTACATTTTCATAACATGATTTAAATTTACATTATGGATGTATTTTGTAACATTTGTGTGATCATGTGCTTGTTTTTAATTAATAGGATGTTTTTATTTATTTTTATAATTACTATCTCTTTTATACTTACATTGATGTCCTATCCTTATTGCAGTTGTGACTGCCCAATATTTTATCGTAGGAAGAAAGCTCAGAAAGACCTAACTGAAGCAGAGGTGCAACTAGAGCACTGGTAGTTTTGAGGATGCTGCCTGTGTAGCTTGTAATTTTTTGTATTATCGAATATTTTGCACTGGCAGTTTTGAGGATGTTGCCTGTGTAGCTTGTAATTTTTTGTATTATCGAATATGTTTGTTTTCCTGAATTTTCTCTGGTGTATGTTTCTCTGATTTAATGGACCAAGGAATTTATTTGGTTCCTGAATCAGGATGAGCATGGTTTATTTATTGTATAGTAATTGTCAAGTCCTTGTTATTTAATGTTAACCAGTTCGATATATCTTTTCTCCTTGCAAATGAGATGGAGAACAATGGTTCCAACTAGGACATATGGAGTAGGTGTGAATATAAAGCTCAATCATTACGCATCTATTAGCTAAACCATAGTTAGTGCTATACTTAAGCTTATTGAATAGGGATATATAGCGATAGGTTGGGTCTGTTGTTATAAGTACTCTTATCTGCTTATGAACATGGTAATACATGTGTTGTAATTACCGTAATACTTGGATTCAGGTTAGGCTTATTGATAGGTCATAACACCCTATATTAGTGGCATATGAGTAATATGTGGCTATGTTATTACGATTCAAACATATTAGTCTCCTGGTTAGTATGATTCCCATTAGATAGAATGACTAGTATTACTATAGATGCCAAGTTTTCTCGGTTCCAAATCATAGATTGATGAGTGACCATGGGGAACATAGAAAAGCATATAGGCTGGTTACCTCAAACGGCAGTTATGATACATACTTCCCAAGGCACACCCTATAAATGCAATGTGCACCCATATCCCAAATTTTAGGAGAGCACACACTATAAAACATAGATCTGTAGGCTTACATATGTATATCCAGACATGCATATAGTTGGATGGATGGATAGGTAGATAGAGATGGATACACAGATAGATTGGCAGGAGAAAATCAGAGACAACAGTTTGAGCAGATTTATCTTTTTTAAATAATTTTTTTTATTGTCTCTAGATAGACAATAGTTTGAATTATGGACATTTATTTTTTTTAAATAATTTTTTATATTGTCTCTAGAGAGACAATAGTTTGAATTATAGACATTTTTTTAAAATAATTTTTTATATTGTATCTAGAGAGACAATAGTTTCAACTATGGACATTTATTTTTTTAAATAATTTTTTTTATTGTCTCCAGAGAGACAATAATTTCAATTATGGACATTTATTTTTTTTTAAATAATTTTTTACAGTCTCTAGAGAGACAATAGTTTGAATTATGGAATTGTCTCTAAAAAGACACAAATGAAATTGTCTCTAGAGAGACAAATCAAATTGTCTTTATAGAGACAATAATAATATGTGTTCTATATTGTCTTTATAGAGACAAATTTACCGGCTTAGAGACAGTACACAAGTTTCATTTTGTCAAGTTAAGACAATTGACTCAACTATTGTCTTAAATACCCCCTACATGTAATAGTGTATATTGCCATTTTTTCAAGGATATATGGCCATGGTGCCCTGAGCCTCATTGGAGAATTAACCTCTTCAAGAATTTTAGGTTATCATCTGCTATTTTGTTATGTGTCCTCTTGATGTGTTGAATGGATAGGTTTTGAAGAAAATTCCATATGTTTTTTATCCGTATCATCCAGCCTTGTAAAAAGCCCAGTTAAATATTATATTTCATTTAAATGATCTATTAAACATTTGGAGTTCCCAAAGTTGTGTATTAAGTGTTCAGTATATTGACCTGCGTAACATTCCAAGTAGAATAGGAATTTCGCACCTGTCAATTATAAAGATATGCAACTCTGATATTTATTTTAATTATTTTAATAAAAAATATTTACATGCGAAATAAAAAATTTGGTTGTATTGGGACAATTTGCCCATCAAATTTCAGAGCATTAAACATTGTGATTCAGAGTAATAAATATTCTGTATATTTTTTCAGAGTAATAAATATTCTGTATATTGCAGTGTGTAAAAGGTCTATATCTACACAAATGTAACACTGTTAATGATTTAATGCTACCATGAGATAATTTGAGATAATTTGGAATTTGACACTTATTTTGACAGTAGAAAAGAGGAATTATATCACAGAGAACATAAAAATAACTCCATTTCAACATCAACTTCTACTATAGTTAACAGCAGGGACCATAACAGTCCAGGAGAGTGACTTTTAAGAACTTTATACTGCTGTAGAACGTTTTGCTATGCAACCAAGACCGTCAAACAACAATACAAAGAAGATCTCAATATCCATTGCAGTTTGTCATTTTTTCTTCTGCCTGTAGTTGGGGCAGCATGTATGATAAGTTCCATTTAACGATTTTTATTTTAGAAAAATGAAATCATATTGGTATACGAGATTTTTTGTTTTGAAACCAAAAATTGAAAAGCTCAAACCTTTTCGTATTCATCTGTATAAAAAGATACATACTCCATTCTATTATTCTGGATTTAAATCTATAACCTACTCCCAAAAAGCACATATTCTTAACTGTACAATATCCTAATTAATCTTGTGACAACATAAATCGTTTCATCGATTATCATTGCAACTCTGGTTCTTCATTTACATAGGATTGGCTAATGAAAACATAGTACCTCACAAATTCCTCTATGGTTTCAGAGGATGGGTTGGGATGAGTGTGAACCAACCATAACACATGTTCGAAACTCTCCACGTCGCAAGGGATGGTGAGGACGCCACTCTGATCCATTGCAAACTCCTCCTCCGATCTCTGCAGCAGAGCACGTATAAGCGGGTGATTCAAATAAGAAATGCCCACAAAATATCGTTTTCTCTCCTTCCCTACATCCACAGGGAAGCATCCTTCTGGAGTGACGCAGGACGAGGAATCGTGAGATTGAGAATGAGAGAATGTTTGAGCCCGGCAAGGCTCCGACCTCAGCGAGACATAGCTGAAATCACACTTACGCTCTCGCAACAAAAGCTTCGATACCGTCCTCGTAATTGACCGCATTCTCATTATGAGGGAGGTTGTATTTCTGTGGAGGGGTTTTGCGACTATATATCCCAAAACCCTGAACGCAGCAATCCAGAATTTTTGACGATGCCGGTCTTCGCCGATGTTGCCTCTTCTTGAGAGCCGTATAGAAAGTACTTGCTGGTTACGGCGACCATGTCCGTCTGATTCCC